>JXSR01S025484.1:5446-34428 GCA_000969725.1 Ophiothrix spiculata
GTTAGCGACCATCGCTAAATGTTAGTGAAATCGGCCCCTGGTATTGATATTGTTACATATTGTTACACTATTAAGTAACCATGGCAACATTCAAACATATATTATTTTTGATGTGATTTTGTAGAAAACAGAAGATATTAATATTTTTTCTTAAGATTCTTCTTCTTCTTTTTTTTTTTGACTGCCTCATTATTTTTCTGCCGGCCGTGATTTTTTCTGGGAGCGGCGCTCCCGTGCTCCCGTGCTCCAGTGGATTTCGAAGCCCTGGCAGTGTTTGTCATCTCTTTACTGGTTGCGGACTGTTTGCTAAGAAAGATAAGAATTTTAGAACTTAGTTTGAGTAGAAGTTCAACGTTTGTGATATTTTGGTCAAGTTTGATATCATTTTCCATCTATCAACCACTTTATTTAGCATTCACCAAAATGTAAATAAATCATTATATCCTTTTTAATACATTAAGTTGTCAAAACACCTCTTTGATTGTTGGTGCCAAAAGCAATACAGAAACATTTTACTTACGTAAACATTATGTTACCAATAACATGTTTTGCTGTTATTTAAAGGTATACTACTTTTCACCCACCCAAATTAATGATGATAGACGTTGTTTACCATGATTTAACATCGACATCTGATACCTGTTCCCCTGTTCCTCATTTATCCTGGCGCGTGTGGTGCAAAATATTTATCCACCGTTTCCTCTTTCGATCCCAATATATTACAATGAATCAGACTTGTTGTTTCAAATTGTCTTAAACTCTGAATAAATCTGGAAATGTGAACATTGTAAGATAATGTTGTCCTATGTCATACTGCCCTTTGGGGATAGATGTTACGACTACTATCCTTTTTCGAGAACAAATCGGATCCTCCCTTTACGGTTAAGTATTGACTGTGTTTTTATATGTACATTCCTTTGTATAAGCGTCTATTATAAGAATCCGTATAATTCAAACATTCTATCAAGGCAAAAAATGGATATCTTTATGGAAACAAACATTTCAAAATATATTTCCTATTTCACTTATCGAAAGTCATGTCTACTCAGTTATCCAAGTGGATATTCACGTTCATCGTAATGCATAGCAATTCGGATTCGCAGTCGAAATCAATACATAACATAACATAATTTTATTTTCCACAATGCTAAGTACACAGTAAACACACAGATAAAACATGTGGGGAAGAACTGGATAATAAGCTTAAACATGTTAAATGGCCTGTGTGGTCCCTGCCTCCTAGAGATACATTTGTAATGATACAAATTATTAAAAATACATTTTATAGATACAACATGTATAATATCAGCGAAGTGATAAGCACAATCTAATATTATGATATTAAGGCATTCTTTAATATGAATTTTTGACTTTCACACCTTGGTAAGATATGGTTTTACGTTCTAATTCAGTTCTTACTTTAGGATATTTAAAGTCTGAAGCATGCCTTGTGTTATAGTTATGGTTTTCATCATTAGAACTACACATGTCATTAAATACTGATGGCAGTAAATTGTTACAGCAATTATGCATAAAAGTACCAGTACTTAGGATAGAGAGGCCAAAAACTTCAAGTTTGTTATATTTACAAAAAGTGGATTAGAGTGACTCCTGAAACTACCGTGCCCACTTCTGTATAACGTGAAGCTTGTTCTTATCAACATCAGCTGCTGCACTCCAAGATGTAATTCCATAGTTAAAATAAGAGAAAATAAGTGTAAAGTATAGGCTCAGAAGGGCAGATTCAGGAAGAAATTTGTTAACCTTATATAAAATCCCATACCACTACAGCACTGTTTATGTAGATTATCAATAGTAATTTACTCTTAAAGCAGACATATTCCGTTCTTATGAGGGTCATGGGAAACTATTTCCCTAAATGTCAAAAATGAGTGCCTCCACTGATACTGTATAACGATTATCGTATACCGTATACTTAAATGTGATCAAGGCCTTAAGAGTGATATACATTCTCGAATGTTCTATATGGCACTCCAAGTATCAAATATGGAGAACAAATAGTTAAGTAAAAAAAGACAGACTTGAAAGATGTAACTAACTTTGTAATTAAAAATTACCATTTAAATCTATATCATTGAATTATTAAGTTTGACCAAAACTGTAGGGTACAAATAAATACAATGTTAAATTAGTATACGAATGCGTAAGTCACTTTAAAGTAATTATGCCTGGAAGGTATTATTTTGACATAAATCAGTTATAGGATCAACAATAGGCTTGTTCAAATGTTGAGTTTACCTTTGGTTAGCAAATTGTTCGATCTCAAACAAAGAAAAAGTTTACACTTTTAGTTTCGGTTTTAGTTTACAAATTTTACTTTACTAACTACTAAAGAGTCAGTTTATAATTCTTTTGAGCTACCAAATAATTGGTGCAACAAGTCAAAAGAAGATATCCTTACCTTCCCATCATGCCGGGCTTCCTATGGGATATTTTGCGCAAGTTGTCATGAACATCTTTAGTGATGAAACATAGCATAATTAGCAGTCCTCATCCCAATATTGACAGATATATTTCAGACATGTTAATTACAGCCTGTACAAAATATCCCGGTGTAAAAGAAATCAAAGTCCCCTTGGACTCAAAGTCCGCCTTCCATAAACCATAACAGAATAAAGCGTGAAAATGATTGCGTGAGAGCCTATACTTTACTGTACAACCCGGACAATAAGAACGGGAAACTACTATTCCTGCTACACCAGGCCATTGGAAGCAAGGCATGATGGGGTTCGGATATCTTTTTTTCAACAAGTCTTTGTTACCTTATAATCTGATATATATAATGCACCTTAATATTGGGGGCCAATCTGGATTTCACACATATTAACGACATAATTCCAGCAGAAATGAGTCTGTTAACCTAAAAATAATTGTTGACTATTATTGATTTTCTAAATTGTTCGGATGCGTTAATGTCATTTAAATGCTAAATTTCAAGAAATAAAAATGGTGGTCATTTGACCATTTCATTAGTGTCATTTTGAATTTATATTTTGTTTTAAACTTTAAGATAATAAGTCTAGTCTGCTTTACCTACCTTTTAACCATGTTTAGCTGTGAAAATAGTATTTGGCGGCCATTTTTGTCTACTTTTTTCATGCTATTTAATGCTGATCTTACCAATAATCAATGCAACTTGGGAGGAAAATGTTCGGTTATCACCCTTCTCATCCATTTTTCTTTAATGATTTAGAACCTAAATGTTTAAATGCTGATTTAAAACCTCTTTTGCCAAGTTTTAGTCACAAAATATTTTGACGGCCATTTTGGACCTCATTATTGACACAATTTTGGATTTTAAACATATCAAGAACACACTTTTAATAGAAATGTGTCTATTTGTACCTTTAAAGTAATGTTTCATTGATTTTCTTCATATATTTTATTATTTAATGCCAATTTAATGTTATTGTAATCTATTTTTTTAGAAATAAATGTGCACTGAATTCTGGCGGCCATTTTTGACCTTTTTATTTGAGCCATTTTGAATTTTAGGCTTTTTTTGACTGTCCAGCCTCATTGAATTTCATGGCCACAAAAATTTGGACTTAGACACCGAAATTGTCGATTTTAAGGCTACAGTCCCTAAAAACGTCTCGCTCGGCTGAATGTTATGTTTACTGCAAGTTTTTACCTACTTGCACCTATCAGAATATCACAATTTTTGGCGTACATATTGAATAGAGTCTCTAGTTTATACATAGAACTTTAAGGTCAAAATGACGCCTAAAGACTACTTCGATAAAGTTGACCCTTTTTCGCCGAAACCTCATAATTTCGACTGGTTTTGACAGATTGCAGGCTTGATACTTCTTATTGAATTAAAAACAATATTTTATAAATATGCTGAGTTGATTTTGAATGATAATGTAACAAACCCGCGATGTTTTGCCCGAAAATCCGGACGTGAATTACGACTCTGAGTTCGCCCTATTTGAGCTGTGAATTGCCTGTTTTAAGTATCCACATTATCTACATTCGCATAATTTACTTACAAATTGAGCATTCCAATGAGGCAAAAATTGCAATTTTTATGTAAACAAAAGAAAAATACGGCATTCTAATGTTTATATTTTAGATTTTATTTCACGATATCAACGCTGCCTTGATAGCTCAGCGGTAGATCACTCGCTTCGTAATGCATGACTAACCCCTGCCATAATCCATGGTTCGAGTCCCCGCAAAGGCAGTGGAAACTATTTATCTTTTCATGATTAAAAAATAGTTAGGATTCACATTTTCCTGAGCAGATTGATTCCCTTTACCCTTAAGCTTAATTATATCTGACTTATAGCCACTTTTGGATATTGGCGGACATATTGGATTTTGTGGATACTTTTTGACTTGGTGTTAAGCTTACTAATCTCATTGACTTTATAGACCAATAAAACCAAGAAATAGACACCAAAAACGCACATTTTAGACATCTAACACCTCAGTTATAGCCATTTTAGATTTTCATTGGTCATCTTGAAAAAAAAAACATTTTCCAGAAATTCGAATTTTTTAGATTTTTGATATGTTGTAACTGAGGCCAAATACTACTTATATCAGTCAAAAAACCTTTTGTTGCAATTTTCTTGGGGGTCAAACCATGTATGTCCTTGTCTATATCACCAGATTTGGATATTCTACAAATTTCGTGTCAATGTTTTGATTAATTTGTTGGTTATATGTAAATTATGGCACTTGATAATAACAATAGGCGACATTTTCAAAGCGCCTTATCCAAAATGGTCGAAGCGCGTTTGTTGAATTAAATTCGGGATTCCGAATTTAATTCCACATGTATTAGTACAGGAAAGCATGCATATGCATTTAATTCATTTTTCGGTGGCAAAACAATTTTTTTAACTAAATGCATTTGAAAAAGTAAGCATACATATATTTAAGCCAAATCATTTGGATGGTATTAAAATCTACCCAAAACAAATCCAATAAGCTAAAACATCAAAAGTCATGGGTGACAGGGGTGCTTCGTTTTTAACACTTTATAGTATTGCTTTAACCTAATTAACTAAAAGAGAATAAAAGCCAACCAACCAAACAAACAAACAAACAAACAAAGATAACAACATACATCAAAATATACTCCGATGTAATAAAAACAGAACCAAAGTAACTGGCGTCTGATTTAAATTTGTTTCTTTTTACGTTTCATGTAATGTTAAACTAACAACTTTAAATTGCTTTGTTAAAAAAAATCATTACCCCTGTAAAAATTATTTATAAAAAATCGAAAGACTATTTAATAAGACTATGTGGCACGCATGAAAAAGATGTGCGTAAAGGCAATTAAAAAAGCAATAACATCAATATATGATTTGACTATATAGAAGTTAACAAAATAAAAATTCAACGTTTGTGACGATGTCTGATGTTATTTCGTATTATCTATCACTAACTCATGTATTGAATCATGAAAGTCGTGAAATAAAATCAGAGTCAAATATCTCGTTTAGCAGTCACCAAAGTGTAAATAAATTATTATATAGATTTACCCATTTTGACATTAAGCTCTGTTTTTTTTTAATGAACCAGGTTCGTTGCACCACCGGCAAATATTTTTTCATATCTTAGAATTCTCATTTTCAAGAATTAAAAAAGATGAGGATTCTAAAATATCAATAAGAATAAAGATACATACACTATACATTTTGCGTGTGGATAAAAAAAGTCTTTGTGATTGCAATCAATTTAAATATAAAACCATTTTATTTCATTTTGGCGCCAAAAGTAATATAGAATGGATGAATAATTCTGTTTGCAATATCTTTTTAATAACTTTAAGTTAATCTAGTTCCATAGATGCCCCAAAAAATAAATAAATGAGAAAATTAGTTATATCAGTTTTAATTGATTTGTATGGCGCCAAAAGCAATAAAGAAAGTTTGTGTGTAATAAATTAATTTGTTTATATTATATTCAAATTGATATGTTAGATGGGATTTTTTAACTTTTATCCACTGAAAAATATAAGACCTGTCCTCTCTGCTTCTTTGATCCTAATGCATCTGTTAATCCTTCATCCTTAGTTTTCTCGTTCGGTCCCAATTATCAAAACCTTGTCAGAACATTAAAGTAGAGGCTGCCTTATTTATTACATGAATAGTCATACAATTTTTTTGAAATGTTTGTTTAGATATTAGTTTCATTTCAGATTTTAATCGGAATTGTTCTGTTGGTGGTTTAACATAATTCTATTGGCTATAATTATACTGGTAGAGTGGTAGAAAGATACAAACACAAATGCTACAGATTCTTACTAATATACACATGCGTTTTACAAAGCCACAGTTCGTCACGGAAAACTAGTAATATTTTATGTTAAGAACTTATTTTATTAAGTAAGAAGAGAGGACGACTTCCTTAACTTTGTTTTATTGCTATTGGTTTGTTAAAATTATATCTCATTTTGATAGTACGCATTGTTTTAAAAAGATGCGGTATATTTATTAGCATAAATTGGTGAAAACGCGGTACTTTAACTGGCAACTTGGATTATTTGTTGAAAACAATATGTAGTATCAAGATAATACATTAATTTCGACAAATCACAAGACGCTTTACCAACAACAATGGATCTTACACCGTATATTATTCAAATTTCAACTCCACTAATTCTTACAATAAATACAAGAAGTACTGGCTAAATACAGCATTACCTTTATTTAATATATTACGGGCAACTTCAAATTACGGAGATCTCTTACAGTGTTAGGTTTAATTCTTGAAAAGTATGTTTCCACATGACAATTCACTCTGGTGCAAAACAAAAATAGTTCCTATACATCTTTCTTAGATTAGGGAGATTTTGAATATGCATTGTGCTATCTAAAACTGGGTCTGGAAATATAGGACTAAGGCTCTTGTCTCACATTTGTCTATAAGAAACTGTAATCAACATCAACATCTTTTCACAAGAACAAATATTTTCCGTATAAAAAATTATTGGTAAATTCAAATTGGTACCACTTTTCTTAATGGGTTTTTGTTTGCTAAGCCTTTTTAAAATGATTACTGAAGTTTTTGTAGTTTTAGTACGAGAACGGACATATAATTCCATGCTTATCATTTAAACTGGTACCGTATTTATCTTTCAACATTACTGTAAACTAGAGTGGAATTTAACAATTCCTAGGTATAAATGCCCTTAGACAAGTAACATTTTCAAAGAGCAAGTGTGAGCATGCAATGTTGCGTTAATACTGGGGCAAACTACACGAAAACCCGATGTGAAGGGAATCTTAGTCCCCCTGAAATGGTAGTCCGCCTTCCATAGACCATAACGGAGTAAAGCGGGTTGGCGCAGCGGTAGTTTCCTCGCCTTGCACCAATGAGGTCCCGGGTTCGAGCTCGCGCCCGGCGCTTTATGTGCATTTGGTTTTCAGTCCATGCTCGCTTCCGCAGGTTTTTCTCCGGGTCCTCCGGTTTTCCTCCTGTACTAATACTGAACATTAAAGAAAGATCTAGGACCCCAATGGAAATAAGCTTCATTAGAGGCTTTCTTGGGTTATCCTTGGCTATCAGCCTAAATAACTCTCTCTCTCTCTCTCTCAAAGCGTGAAACTAATGTTGCGTGAGAGTTGTTAGCCTATACTTTACTGTACAACCCGGACAATAAGAACGGGGGATTTATATTCCTGCTACACCGGAATGTACATCCATGTAGATTCCTGGGATGTACATTCATGTACATTCAACCCGATACGTTTGTGCGCCTCACACACTGCGTATGCGTGCACGTTGACATGCGACTTGTTAGTACGCGTAGGTATAACGCGTGTGCAAACACATACGCGCAGTTGAATTCACAGCGTGAATCCATACCTGGTTGACGCGTCATCATGTAGACACAATCTCTACTCCAGGAATGCACATCGAGGTACATGTGCATTCCAAGCCCGGGATTCCAAGCTTTCGTGTAGTTTGTCCCAATGTTTATCTCTCTCTTATTATTGCTTTGGCACTAAAATAAGGTATATTATATATTTATATACGTATATAAGGCATAAATTTTCGAAAAATAATGTAAAAAATATAATCAAACAGTATCAATTCGACGAATATTTTACAGAAACTAGATCGTTTATGTTCATCACTTAAAGACCATAATATGATGCTTTCATCAATTACATTATGAACTTGCAAAATCTAAGACAGTTTATTGAACCTCATTTGGTAATTGCTACTAATTGTTTATAAGGATTGCATTAACATTACATAGAGTTCATCCGCAAGTTCCAGGAAAGTGACTCGAATTAACTGATTGGTTATATTTAAGATTTATGAGACTGTCATCTTCAATTGCTGAGTGTGTTAATGTGTTTAAGCATATGCAGAAGTGTCGTAATGAGGTGGAGAATTATTACAATCATTAGAATGAATTTCAACAGTAATGTAGCACCAAGGTTGCGGACTTGACATACATTTTCTAGCATTATAATAATAAAATCAATATCTTATCTTTATAAAGGTTTACCTTTCTTTCTGTTAAAGGCAAATAAAAATTACCTTTTTAGACAAACTTCAACACCCCCCACACACACACACACACCCACACACACACACACACCCCACACACACAAAACAAACAAACAACTGATAAACAAACAAACAAACAAACCAAAAAACAAATACAATAACAATTAATACAAAAGTAAAATAAAACCATCGACAATAATACCGAAAAGTACGCATACTTACAAAACAATAACATCAACAAAACGAACCCTCCAAAATATGAAACCCAACATATTTTTCCAAAGCAATTACTGTACTTTTCATTTCTTTTTATCTTGTCGTTGGTCTTTTCTTTGTTCTGCTTCTCTCCTTTTATTTACTGAGAGACCTGATCACAGTTTGTTGAATATGAGTATGTTTTAATTGTAGTATTTTAAGCGAGACAAATTAAAGCAAGTTTTCTTCATTAGCTTGTACAATATTTGAGGTTAACATAGTGAATCTGCGGCAGCAGCCCGTATCATGATTGCCATGTAAAATTAAATTCTGTTGATTATTTAATTAACCGTAGCTGAAAATGTTGACAGCTTAATACTTTTTATCTAAAGCAAATAATTACATTAACTGAAATACAAAAACGAATGAATAACAAATTGAATTTTAAAAAGTCATTAACACTCATATCTGCAAGAGATATTTGTAAATTTTCCTGAAAACTGCATTAAAAATACCTTTTCGTGTGTGTTATAGGTATAAATTGTACACGATTGTGTTGTATAAGAAGACTTTGCCTGAAGCTGATGATGCCAAGATGAAATGTATACGCTTAAACGCTTTATTATCATCCACAAGTCGAAAAGGAATTGCCACCCGCAGAAACAAAGAAGGACTAATCACGCATAACTAGGAAGTATTTCCTTTTAAATTATCTTCTTTTTTCTATTGATTGCATGTGACAAGTATAGCCATTGTAAAAGTGAAATCAAAATAAGCCAGTTTTCCCTCGCTTCAGAATAGAGGTAACCATTTCGTTTGATGCCAAACGATCTCTTGAAACGTCTGTTCAGCGTATTTTTTGTGTCATACTCAAGCAGACATATAATGTTCTATGTTTAAAAATGCAGCGAGTAGTAGATCAATATAGACACTTGCACATATTCTTGAGACGAAATGATTGGGTAAAGGGTTAATTATTATTATAATTATCGTTGCAATTATTTTAAGAGGACATACAACTGCGTCTCCCTGTTGTCATTTACTCATATTTCTGACAACTTGAATAGAGTGAATGCGATATTGATTGGAGCTAGAAAGACTTTTACACACATATTAAAGGTACATAGTCTGAGTTTTCAAATGTTAGTTTTCACCGTCATATGAAATATCAACTATTTCATATTTCAGTTAAATCTGCAAAGCTGTTCTGATTTCATGAGCATTTTTTTTATTTAATACAGTATGTAGATAACTTTATGGTTACCTCACTAAGACACATTTTCACTTGTGTTTCCAAAACAGGACATGCCTCAACTGTAAAATTTCACATGGTTAATGAGAAAATATAAGAAATATGTTGTTACCAAAATCACCAAATTGATTTGTAAAGTTAATTGTTGGGTATAAGAATTTACACATATCTATAAAAGGGATACAAATGGATGCACCAACATGGAAGATCAACCAAATTATTGAGAACTTTAATTTATATTATAGTACCTAATACCGTATATAGATTCCCTATGCGCGCGGTCGATATGAAGTGATTAGATACTTGGTCGAGACTTGTTGGCCGTAGCAGAATTTGGAGCATGCCTATATCTTGGTTTGGAGTACACCTTCGATCAATTGTCTACAAAGCCTTAATGTTATGTCATTGGAAATAGATTGTGATGATAAAGTTATTTGTATAACGTATTCCAAGTTTTAATATCACACACATTTGCTAACTTAACACTTTTAATAACGTTGAAGGTTGATAACCGAACTATATGATAATATTTCACAGACGCCTATTAACTGCCTATCGGCTGAATTGTAATTTGGCATATGTGAAAATCTGACATTATCATGAATACGTTTATTAGAGTTTTTCATGAATTGTCCTTAGGTCTTAGGGATATATTCAAACACTGAATAAGGTCATTAACCGATCCAGTTTGTAACAAAAGTTCAAAACTGGTTTATGGGCATATGATAATAAGGAAAACTTAACCACAATTGGAATTGGAAAACATTTTCTCCAAAATAAGTGCTATGTAATAAGCGAAAACCTCTTGAGTCATAATACTGTGAGAAACCTCGAGGTCATAGTTCCGTAGTTATGTAAACAAAAACCCACTTGGATTTCAAAAAGAAAAAGTAAAGTGCACGACCTGCGTATGATCATGAAACATGTATAACAACGTAAAACATGTTTCGTTTCACATAAGCATATGAGCCATTATAAAAAACGTCTATTTAAGATCTTCTAATGGTGTAATCTAAATTTTAAGGTTATAATGGTGAAACTAGGTACAGAAAAATCACAAATTGGTTATTAAGTTATTATGCTTAAAGACATTGCATTTAACAAGCGGGCTCAACATATTTGCCTCCTAAATTCAATTGAATACATGGCTCTTTGAAAGACATTCTTCACAAAGTCATAAATGCGTGAAATATATTCTTCTTGTTGACAAAAATTTCATAATTATATGTTAGTATATTTAGATGTATGTAAATATTTTAGTAGTTTTGAGCTCATTACGCCTTACTAATCACCTCTTTCTTGCCTAAAGTTGAGTTGCTCCTTCTTCATACTGATTTTATACTCGTTGCCGCTTCTAGGGTTGTTGTTATTTTTCGTCATTTAATATTAGTATCTTGATATTTTTTCAAGCTAGAAATTGACAATACTACAAAATGAAAACGATAATAACAGCAGCAAAACGGCGTATCTCCGGTTGCATAAATTACTCTCAACTAATAGCGTAATCTCTTTTACATCCTTTGCGATCATAATAATAACATAAATCAAGATAGGGTTATTTGAACAATTAAATTCCAACTTTTATTATTTATTAATAGATACTGCATCTTTTTGAAAATGAAATGGAGCTAAAATTGATGGATAAATCTGATAGAAAAAATCTCGAAATTACCACTATGTAATATAGGGGACTTTTCGTAGCCAAAATTTATTTTTTAACATCCATGTATTATGACGTCACAAATGCGTAGCGTCTTTATCAAGATTGTACTTGTTTTGTAATGAATGGATACAAAAAACCATAAATTACTTCAAAGTAATTCAAATTATGGGGTTTAATTAAATTTCAAGTTCAATGGTTCATTTACCTGCACCGTCCTTGGAAAGACAAATGAGAAATATATGATTTGACCAAGGCAAATGAGTTTGATGTCAGAAATAGTGATGTTGAGATATTGGCTATATAAAGCCCGGGGGCACTCAAGTATAATGTTGCAGGCATAGCGTGACCACAGATTTTCAAAATACCCCCTAAAGGGTGATTGTTTCTGAAGCAAAAATATACCCCTTTTCACCCATTCACACCCTAAATCGGGAATTTACCGTTACCGTTTTAACACTAGGGTTTGAAAAAGTACCCTATTTCTTGAAAATGAGCTAAAAGATTGCTAATATGGGTGTTTTTGATACCCTAAAAGGTGTCACCTGATACACCCTCAAAAACAACCCTAATTCACCCTTTTCATGGTCACGCTATACCTGCAGCATTATACTTGTGTGGCCCCCCGGGCTATAAAGCTAAATTTTCATTTGTTTTCTATTGTTTTAAAAAGCTTAAAAGTTTCGATCTTTTTAGAACCAGATGGCTAAATATTATGAATTGATATATAGCATGTTTAATGCAAAACTCTGAAATGAATAATGAAAAACTCAACAAATTGACATTTGCCGATATGTGACTCATTTTCTTTGATCATGTCACATATGGCTAAGAAAGATGGGAGTTAAAAGTTGGCGCCATTTGCCCAAGCAATATTCCTTGCATGCATGTATTAGGCTATACTTTCAAGTATCATTATTTTTGCTAGCCTACATCAATCAAGGTTTTATTAAGATTTACTATTACTGATTTAAATAGCTAATTTTCTTGGAACAAACCTTGGTGTGTCTTAAATATGTCCTTGATCGAATCCTATTTTTACTGGTAATTAAAATTGGTTTATGTGTAAAGATGGGTCAAGTTTTCTGTCAAGATAAACGTTAACACAAAATGATATATGTCATGTGACAAACCATCATATTTATAATTATAGGTACCTTAAGGATCGCAAAATCTAAATTAATACTTTGGTCTCATTTCAAAGCTGAGACTTAAGCTTTAAAATGAACAGATGTTTGGTAGCAAAGTTACTGTCAAATCTGTTCACGGACTGTAACATATTTCAAAAAATGTGATGACTTGCGACAAAAAAGTTTTCAAGATACAGGTGAAAATAGGCAGCAAAAATAAAGAAAAGTATTTCAAGCAGATTTTCTGTTGTAAAATTTGATCGCTTGATCAATTTCAACAAGTAAGATGTAATTTTAAAGCTTAGAAAATGTTGCAACAAATTAAATGAAAAAATTGGTATCATCTTCAAAGTCCCCCCTTTCGGGGTGAGCCATCACAAATATACTTGTGAGAAAATCGCATTTAAAGTTTTTGTATTATATAAAACTTGAATGGAGAGGCGATTTGTATCTTTGATCTTACTAAACATGTTTTGTGTTCTGGGTGTTAAGACCTGATTGACATAATTCTGTACACATCAACAAAGGTTGCTAACATTTCTAAGAAACATAGAAATTCGACCTCTGACACGGGTTTTAAGTGTGTTAGCTTTCAATAACATAACATAGAATTTACTATGTTGATATTAAGGTACCAATAGATATGACGCATTAAAAAAAAGACAATGGATAATGTGCAAGCTTTAAAAATACCTATCCCATTATTTGTATTTTTATTTTATTTTAAATCAGTTGAAATGGTTTTTTTTTTTGAGAAAAAATCTTTATGTTTTCATGATGAAATCGTCCGACCCTTGTATTTTGATTAATTGATATTCAGTCCTTCTTTCGAAAAAGCAAAATATAGGATTTATATTTAAGAGTAGCAAAACTACCTTAATAGCAATCAACTATGTACATGTACTAAAATTATTGAGAAAAGCATTCTTCAAATGATAGAGGACACATAAGAAATATCCTTCAGTCATTGTAATTTTTCACTAATCACTCCGCGTACTTATTACAGAACTATTAAGCAAAATACACGACTGTAGATGATTAGACATAAAAGAAAACACACCTATTTTTGACAATAAGAGAATATTATTGGCTTACTTATTACAACAAATGGGCTCACTCAATAATTTGACCATTACATTATGATATCAAATATCTGGAAAAAATGTATTTTCGTAGCTGTATTATTCCTACTATCTGTCAATGCGACTTTTACATACAAGTTGAAGGCAGAAGTATAAAATTTCACTTTTGCTTAAAGCCAAATCAAAGTTTATCTTAATCTAAAACAAAATAACCATTGCTTGAATTACGGAGTTTGAAAATCTCATAAGACAGCGGGCGGGCTTTAACCGTCGCAGAGCACAAGGAATAAGAATGAAAATTGGTGTCACGACTACCATAACGATTGCATCCGATATAACCAAAATCCCATGAGAATACAATTCAGCCGCGAGATAGGCAGTGGTGCAGTCTCTATAACATGGAAGCTAATCTGCAGAGGCTTTTCAGATATCAGTTCAAGTGGGCTGAACCAAGGGGATGACTGAATAGTTGATATCCTCTCCTCAACTCTTAGTCTAGCATCTGCTTAATATCAGTGAGGTTGGGATAATTGCCTGGTCTTGCGCGTGGGCAATACTGTAAGACTTTCAATTGGGCAATCTCAGTTACACGCAAAATGATGCTTGTAAATGTATATGTAATAACAGCACTTGATGGATAAACATCATCCACTTTGGTTTGGACACCTCAAAGTGCTTTGTATGCGCGATCAGATATCAACGACAGATGAGAACTATAAGAGGGTATATAAATCTTCTGTCACAGACATTTACGAGGTGTGTGTTACTCATAAGACATAAACATTGGCAAAGTAGCTATCGAATGATAAAGAAGTAAATCTTGCTTTTATATTTCACACAATGTCTTAGTGGATGCTATAGTTAAAAACAGTTACAACTGAACGAAAATGAGTTAATTTTTTGTCAAAAGAATAGTATAACAATGACAATATCAACGATGTTTCTGTCCATTTATGAGAACCAGTCCAGCTTTTCTGAGAACCAGTCTGTCTTTTATGACTATGGAAACTATTTTTCTGAGTACGACAACTGTCCGCAAAGTATGGAAGCACCACATTTGGCTGTTAAAGTGTTTCTAACAATATGTTTCGCTTTAACCATTATTTTCTGCGGAATTGGAAATTCCATACTGACTTTTATAATTTTTACACAGAAACGGTTACGAACTGTGACCAACTTATTAATCGCCAATTTGGCTGTTTCTGATGCACTCCTTGCCATGTTGAGTGCACCGTTTTCGTTGCATTTCTATCTTCATGTCAATTGGGTGTTTGGAGATGTTATGTGCCCATTGGTGGGATCTATCAAGTTTATATCACTCTTTGTGTCGGTCAATACTCTGTTGGTCATCGCATGTGACAGGTGAGTGATATTAACAATTATTTAAAGTTATATGGTGATTCAAAATGTCATTAATGAAATCCCAGTTCCATCAGTAAAGTATACTTTTGTGAAATCAATTTGCGAAGATACCTAAACTGTAGAAAGTTATTAAAAAAGTTACGGTAAAAATTGGGAATATGTAAAGAATAAAAAGAACTAATGACAGTCTTAAATTTAGTAAGCCTGTTGTATACATGTGTACATGTACAATTTTCAGTTTGCTGTAAAAAAAGATACAGTCAAAACCGGTATAATTTGTATTTTTACAGAATAATGTAATTTTACCGTATTTCGTTTGCAGATTTGATGCCCTATAAGTACAATTCAATTTACAATGTATTGTTAATCGTATATTTAACAGTTAGAGTGCTTTAATAATATTAATAATATTAGCATTCTGTAGATTTTATTAAGAGCCACAGTTTTAACTTAAGTTATACATTAATAGGCTTGGAAAATGAACATAAAAACATTCAGTATTGACGCTTTTTTCACCTGCTTCCAAAATACCGTCATTTTGAGCATTTTTACCGTAAAGTTTACGGTAAGTTTTACGGTTGTTTTTAGAGAGTAGCCAGTATCACAAAATTCTTTGAAACCAAGGACAAAGATATCTGGTTCCTATCGAAAGTAAGCAAATTACCTGGAACCATATTGTGACTTATATTCAACTCAATTTAGAAATAAGTAGCCAAATGAAACAAATGGATTCATTTTGCTGTGACTTTGAACTTTTTAATATTATGCTTTGTGTAAGTAGTGTTTTGGTAAGCATCATGTAAGTTATTTGTGTGTTAGAATAGATTAGGCAGTTATTTTATAAACCCGGGAGCACTAACATATGTCGATGGATAGCGACTGCAGACCAATAGACCCCTTTTTATCACTTTTTTCACACTCGCTACACCCAATACCCTATTTTTTCCAAGTCTTACACTTAATGACCCCCTATTTCCGCCCTGGACCTAATATGTCAAAATCTTGCCTGCTTCACAATCCAAAAAGGCCTAAACACTAACGGTAAACAGATTTTTTTTTTCAGTACCTGCATACTGTGGATTATAGTGCTAATTCACAAATAAAGACTTGCATTATTTTGGATCCTCAAACTAAAAGACCCCCTTTTTTGACCATAACCTTACACTGAAAGCCCCTTGTTTTGCCACTGAGGTCCACACATGCCCGTTACTTTTAAACATGATCCCCCCGGGTTTATAAACACGATATGATGAATAATAAATAATACTATTAAAAACACATTTTTAAGCGCATTCTGCCAAAGACCACAATGCGCTTTACAACAAAATATGCAAAACAGAATCAAATAGCCAGCATCCAACAAAGGGTTAAAAAGATCAAGATACACAATCGATTACAAAAAGAGATTGAATTAAAATACCAACTACATATGAAAATTACCTACATGATGATTACCAAAGCACTACCTACTACTTAACAAGTCACAGCAAATGAAACCATTTGTAAGTGTGTGATATAATCATCTGTACAATCCATTCCTATTATGAGCTGGTTGAAGATGTTTTACGAAAATTGGTCCTAAAAGACAAAATATAAAATATAGAAATAACATATTTTATTTATAAACCATATGGCATTTCAAAATAAGCTTGTGAAAGATTTTTGTAATAGTTTATGGTGACCTACATCTAAGTGATTGACTTAATCATAAAAAGCCGTATTTTGACATCTTAATTAGTATTATTTGTAAAAGACAGCTCAATATAGAATCAAAATATTCGGTAAATTTTGACAGCTTATTTGCATCAAACCATATGCAGAACACAAGCAAATTAGGTAACAGGTCTATTCATGCAATTCATATCAACGAATACTAAAGTATTAGCATGATTAGTATTGAATCTGCTCTTGGTTGGTATCCTAACTTTTTGAGAGATATTTTATGAAACCAAAAACCGAGCTAAATCTGTCAATCTAAGTTTAAGCAATTATGTAGCCTGCAATGGTGGGCAACCTACGGCCCACGGGCCGCATGCAGCCCGCGAGCTCTTTTTGTGCGGCCCGCCAAGCCCACAAAGAAAAAAATAATGTGTACAATTTGGAAAAGGAAGCTGCAAAATAAAAAGTCACATTGCGCATGGAATAAACTTGTCATCTCAAACAGGAATAAACAGCAATGGTCAGAAATATGGTATTCTTCCAAAGTTGAACAAAATCGCTTTTATACTGTATATACAGTGGTGGGCAACCTACGGCCCGCGGGCCGCATGCGAGCTTTTTTTGTGCGGCCTGCCAAGCCCACAAAAAAAAATAATGTGTAAACTTTGGAAAAGGAAGCTGCAAAATAAAAAGTCGAACAAAATCGCTTTTATACTATACAAATACATAACAATTGTTTTTTTTTCCTTTATCCATTCTTAAAGCTTATGCTTCGCATTTCCGAAAACGTCAATGAACCGCACTCGATCAAAGGTTGTCAGGGAGTAAAATGTATAATTGAGATAAATGCGATCAAAAATCAGTAAGCCCTATATTTTCTTTTGATGGACGGTCACATATATCATGATAGTGTATTTTAAGCTATTTTATCCATTTTTGGAGGAACACAAATTGTTTCTATGCAATATGATACGGTATATACAATTATTTTCGCACAAGCAAGACACAATGAGGATTCGTGTACTCACGGGGTTTTTCCCCTTTGGAGGAGGGAATATTATATACATTCCCTAAAACAATGAGGAGGATATTTTCTACGTTAAAATAAAAGATAATAATAATGAAGAATAGTATGCATGATGATGAAAAATATATGAAATATATTTGCTGGTAAAAAATGAAAAATATATGAAATGCATTTGCTGGTAAGTAATTTTAACTGGCAGTTTTGCCCAGGTGATGTATATAATACATTACTCAAATTTGCGTCATGAAATCTGTTGTAATATCTTAAAAAACCCTGTCGTGTTTCAGATTTCGTTATGCGAGTGTAAGAAAGTCGTCGAATCTTCAAAACAGTTGCAGTTTTTCATAAATGTGGTTTGCAGCTATTGAAATGGTTCTTCAGGTGTCCTTCACTGGCTCTTGAAATTGTTCTTCGGGTGATCGTCACGTTAATAACCATGTCAACAGCCATTCATAAATGAGAGAGAAAATTTGAGGGTTTTCGCAATCAAGTGACAAAGTGATAAATAATAATTGGAGTACACAAACAGTAGCAACATTTTTGTTGGCTGATGTTTTGGTGAATTATTTGCAAATACTTTAACATATAACCAAAATACATTTATATACATGTGAGTTTCACATACTGAGCAAAGAGAGAGTCACAGGTCTTCCTTGAGGTTTTTCAGAATATGTTTTTGCTAATTGCTAACTTGCATCAGAAGTGTCTATAGGTAGGGAAAATTGATAGGTAGGAAAATTTGAATTTGAAAATGACGTATTGTTTGCCTTCTGGAGATCAAACATAGGGACATTCAAAGTTAAATTTTGCAGAAAAAACGGGAGACCATTTTTTGGTGCAAATTTCGATTGATGCACCTTATAAAACGTGTAAAGGCAAGTAAAGGGTTTATTAACGTCAAAAAGGGGGTCTTGATAGTAGAAACATAGATCCAATAAACTCTTTTAGTCATTTATGCTTTTAGTACTTTGGATGCGGCCCGTTATAAATGTCAGAACTCTTTTTTGGCACACGGTAGTAAAAAGGTTGCCCACCACTGGATCAGTAGAGACATATCGTGAATTGGAATTTCAATGATATAATCCTAGAATCATCAGTAACAAATCAGCTAACCAAAATATTGTTACCTTTTGGTAATTTATTATTTCAACAAAACAGGCATGACTTAATTAAAAATGTCTTTTTTTGATTTTAAAATCAGACGAACCAAACAATTTAATCATGGATGAAATCTATTAAAGTAAATTTTTAACTAAGTGTGACCACTTTGGCCCACGACCATGGCAAAATGCACCATATTATTAAATCCATCGTTATTAACTACATTACTTCAACAATGTAACCCTAGTCAGTATATGTGATGATGAACACAAGTATGGTCTTTTTTTGAGTATCTGACCTGCACAACATATAAACATGTTAACGCTATGTTAAATTGTTTAATAGCGTTCTAAAATACTTTTAGACTATCACCCGAGAATGTATTTTGTTAGATAGTATACTATACTGTACTCTACATGCGACTTTATTTTTTGATTGTTTAAAGACAAGATCGTTTCTTTAGAGGATCATTAGATGGGACACATAATTGGACTGATTAAAAAGACCTCATTAGAGGTTATTTGTCTTAATTCAGATGTGATATCATGGCAGGAACAGATTAATGATGTAATTATCTAGATATTCAGAAATCTCATTAAGAGGTTACATCATGATGCATACGCTATACTACAAATTTAAGTGATGTATCCGTTACTGATATAATAGATTTAAATGATTAGTAAATAGTGCATATAGTTTGTAAAACGATGAAACATTTGCATATAACTCTTAAAATCAGCAAAAGTATCCGATTTAGAAGTGAGCAAATTCAAACTTATGACGTTGTGTCCTGTAGCAATAGCAAAACATTAAATCTCAAATTGCTTTGTCGACCCAATCATTTTGCACATTTCTGACGATTTCTGTTTCGATTTTTTCCGTTTCCAATGTGTTTAAATTTTCGTCTGCTACAAGGCTTTTTCAAAAAAATCAAATCGAGCAGCTAAATACACTTACAAAACAAAACAATTATTTGCAGATTTAAATTTACTTGCAGATGTTATACCAATGAACTAATTGAAAAAAACTGAAATATAGAACAAACACATCAATGCATGTTAGACACACACTAGGAAATCATGATTCGTCTTATACAAACAAGTTTGGTACATTTTTTGAAGTTAGATATTTTGACATATGCGTAAAATGTGACCACTCATTTCAAAACAGTCGTAAATGCAGCCTCCCTCTTATGGTAGGTAGTATTGTCGCAACTTTACCATTCTTCATTTTTAATAGATGCACCACTTGATTATCACATATCTTGAAAGATGAGAAGAGATCAGACAGATGCCTGTATAGCGCCCAACTGCGTCGGCATATAATGCAATATTCTATTTACGTAAGAACAACCTCTATAGTGTGAGGTTGTTGTCCTCTTGACCACATATTATTTTCATTTTATGCCGAATACACTGAGCCCGGCACTGAGTACAGAATCTGAATCGGATATGGCAAAAGTATAGCAAATGAAATATATACATATTTTGTATCGTATGTATTTCCTATTGCGATTTATTACCAATGTCTCTCTTAAGAAATGCTATTACGTACAAAAATAGGGTTGTGGTGAACGCAGAATGGTTTCCGGCGGTATATGACATCTTAAAAAGGTTTTGAAGATGTTATATACCGCCAGGGACCATTCCAACCTGCCAATTTCACCACAACCCTATTTTTTATTTTTAAAAGATTTTGAAGATGTCATATACCGCCAGCGACCATTCCATGTTCACCACGACCCTATTTATATAAATTGAGGGGCGTTGAAGGATCATTTTGCATCCAAGCATTCTCTTGGCGCAGTCAAGCGTGACCAAGATATTTAATCACCTGCTTATCACTCTATTACAGATAAACATCCCATGTGACCACTCATCTTGAGAAGTGAAGCGACCTTGACCAAGGCGGGATCATATCAAATTTGACATAAAAATCACTTTTTTGGGTCGATGCCCCCTTACCAGTACATGAGAAAATCGATCACATTCGTAGTTCCATTTCACACCCAACAAGATTACCTATCAAATCTGACCAAAAGCAACATATATTTTCCTCATAAATTGACCTTTACATTAAAAAAGTGGTAAAAACTATTTTATTCCAACTTTATGAGCAACCGTGTATATCAAATTGAATGACTTGTGTATAGTTCACAAAACAGAATCAATGTGTTATAAGTAGTTTGATATCATAAAACTGTGTATTTTTGCTGAATTCTAAATTCATTATTATTACATGTTATTATAACAATCCTCTAGAAATGATTTAAAAACATCACCGAGAAGCTCTATGAGTGAATTTGATTTATCTTGAAATGTACTGTCCTCTGCTTAGATTTCACACTTCATTCCTTTCAACGATGGCAGAGTGCGAACTTAAAGCTGGTTCAATTAATCGTACAAACTTAAAATAAATGAGTATCTACATGTTATGTTTTTTGCTAATATGTATGCCACCAGCTCATTTTATATGCATCACTTTTACTATCACCAAACGGCATTGATCTGAATTGATTAAAATTAAATCATGTTGATTGAACCTAGCGAGCTAGAAATAAACTAAATGAATTTAGATTAAGAGCTATGTTATTTTAAATTGTTGTATTGAACTCATATACCATTAAATATCATTTGACAACTTATGTGACAATTCAATAACCTCCCGAGATTTGATCTCTTTAATTGAAGGCGTAAAATATATATATGTAATGCAATTGAGAAATGTTGAAAGTCGAGATCACTTCATTTCTGAAATATTGCAAAAAACTAAATTAAGCAGATTTTTGATTTCTTTAAGTTTAATCATTATTAGATGTTCTTTTTTCTATCATTTAAGAGATGATTTTTAATAATGCCACAGATCATGATATATTTCCAACAACGTTTATCTGTTTTCTTAAATTTTAATTAAGTGTTCCTGTTCATATATGGGCATATCAAAATGAAATGAAGGTGCAAATTGCAACCACTCTACATGATTTTAAAATAGTTGTGAATACCACGCTGCTCGTGACCCTGAAAAGTTCGCAAAATATATCGATAAAGGAGCTTAAAGGTATCCCAAAATATTCTGCCATTCAGTTCATTATTTTCTATTGCAAGTTTATATGACTTTTTGTATATACATGTATATATAAATAAAAGGTAAAACAAAAGTCTGACTTTTCCACTTATTAATGTTATTTAAAAAGATATGAAATCTTGTCAACAAGTTATTCTACGAGTTGTACAAAGCTTTATTTCATTCAAATATGCAAATAAATCAATATTTGTCAAAAACAAACCTTTATTTCATTCAAATATGCAAATAAATCTATATTTGCCAAAAACAAAACATCAAAATCTGACCATCACCTACAGCACCCCCACCACCAGAACCAGCACCAGCAACACAACCACACAACAATATAAACAACGATACAAACAACAACAACAACGGCACAAAGAATAACAACAACAACGATACAAACAACAACAAAAACGATATAAACAACAACAACAACTATATAAACAACATCAACAACGATACAAACAACAGCAAAAACGATACAAACAACAAACAAAACAAGAACGACATTAGATAAAGAGTAACCAACTAAATATTTCCATTTAACGTCACGGTAGCCCACGTACACAGATTATACATCAATATTGAGGGAATACTTGGACAAAACAACAGGTAAGTAAAAAAGTAAGACAGCGTTGAACGTATATATAAAAGAAGTTTCGAATGACGAGTTAAAGTCAATCCAAAACATATCCTACCATAGCTCAAAAGGCAGAGCTAGCAAGGAAACCAGATATATTTCTACGCATTTGTACAGATATACAAAAAGGGCAGACAAGTAACCAAACAACCGCATCTAACTATTGCGAGTATTTATACGAGTAAACCTTTGAAATATTCAAAGAGTTTTGTGTTACAGATAAGGTTATCCAAATATCTTTCGCCAACCTCGTATTTAGTTTTTATTTTCTACTGAATGTAATTTATTAAAAAAAAAATCCTCAATTTTGAATTGTCTTCAAGTCTTCAAGTTAAATCTATACTACGCTGAATAATATATTTCTTTTAGTTAGTCAATGTCCTAGATCACTATACAAACAATATTTAAAAATATAGTTTACAACATTTGTGTTTTCTTGAAAATGTCATTATATTTATACCGTAAACCATATTACGTCATTTTGCAAGGTTTCATACGTCAGTGCTGTGCAATATAGAAGTTAATCTACACTTTTACCACTCTGTAACAAACCTGCTAATCGTTCCTCAATGTTTTTTACAGGTAACTTTGATTTTATCAATTTAGCACTGGTTACATTATACAGACACTTAATAATAAAGTGTTAGATGATCCTTTAAGCTGATGTTACTGCCATCAAATAATTTATCAAACAAAGTCTAAACTTCTTGAGTATATGTGACCGTTCATCTCAAACCAGCTGTCAATATGGCCTCTTATCATTTTCACTTTTCCAAACATATGAATACGCCAGAATGAGAACATCCCAACTCCAATAGCTCCCTTCTGTTAAGTTATGTAAAATATAAATGCATATAAATCTAAGAAAATGCTTTCAAATCACTAGAAAGCATTTCCATGTCTTTATCACAATCATAGTGTCACATTTGACCTTGTAGTTGGCTTTGTTAGACATTGTTAAATAATTTTCCTAGCATATAGTTGCAGAGGGGAGCTCATGGAGCTGGGATGTTCTTGTAATGACTGTTTAAATATAGCAACTATGTACTATAACAATTACCTAACAATGTCTAAAAAGTCGACTAAAAGGTCAAATGTGACAACATAATTAGGATATTGACATGGAAATGCTATTTTAGTGATGTGAAAGCATTTTCAGAAATGTGTATGCATTTATATTTCATAAATATAATTAACAGAAGGGAGCTATTGGAGTTGGGATATTCTTATTCTGGCGTATTCATATGTAAGTGACACCTCATTGAACTTTGCTCGGTTTCAAGAAGTCAAGTTATGTCCCGTCAAATGTTGTTTTTGTCAAAGGTTACCGCATTTATGGTTGGTCCGAGATGAACGAACTCATAATACGTTTCAATATAAATAACGTATAGTGTCAGCGGAGAATTTTTGCAAACAAGAAGGATTTCTCAAATGAACATATAATTTAAAAGCAATCGTTGAAGACTCCATTTTTTGTTTGAAGGTAATACACTCTTAGAAAGCCAGGATCAAATATGAGACAAAAAGGAACAATTTTGATCCTTTTTAGGTATCAAATATGAGCTTACCCTTTAAGGATCAAAGTGATCCAAAAATAAGGATCACAATTCTTGATCCGAAAAAAGGATCAAATATTTCTTATAAAAAAGATCTGCCTAAAAATATCTCACTGAACTGACCCTAGCAGGGTTTGAACCCACGCCGCACGTACACCATATAAATTACGAGACCATCGCTCTAACCACTTCGGCCACGGGACAGGCAGCTGTCAAGAGTGGTGAAATCATCGTATTTATACCATTGTATACATTCCCGGCTATGTAGTGGATATGGGGTGTACTCAAATATGAGTCAAAAGATCACGTTAGATCTAAACGCGGTATCAAATATGAGCTTATCCTTTCCGTATCAAAGTAATCCAGAAATACGGATCAAAACTTTGATATTGTAATCAAAAAGGATCAAAATAAAATCATCCTAAAACCGGATCAAAAATGATCCTGGTGAATTTGATCCATTTGTATATATTGATCCGAAAAAGGATCAAAACGATCCACGTTGGATCAAAAGTGACCCTTAAAAGATCAAAATAAAATGATCCGGAAAACTACTCGTATATTTGATCCCGGCCTTCTAAGAGTGTAGTAGTCATAATTTGGCTACCCGAATAATATGAAGTTATTTTGGTTTTCCATTTAGATTTGACATTTGTCTGTTTCCAGGCATTGGATGATTTTGTTTTCAAACAAAACCAAAAAGAAAATAGAAATAATTAAATATATACACTTACACCCATATTCATATACCTCAGTGTTGTTACTGTAAAGCTGGTTTTAGAGTTTGCAATCTGTTCTTCAATTACCTTGTCGTATTGGTCGCAACGACATTTTTTTCTCATTTGGATTAAATTCACGTTTTTTGCGAAAAAACAAACAAACGATGTCGACACACAAAATTTGCAAATAGGTGCTTCCTGCCGTAGTACATGCAACAACAGGGACAGCTTTTCTGAAATGACTTTAACTTAACATTTATCTGCCCTGTGCCATTTTCTAATATATATAATTGTCCGTTATGTATATATATATATATTAAAAAAAATTCAATTCAGCTTAAAATTGTGGTACACAATTTCATCGTGCGATAGCCGTTTTAGTAAACACCTATTAATAAAGTCAAATTTAGTGACTCCTTTGCAAATACTCTTAACCTACATTTAAATTTACGTCAAATTTATCACTTTTTTATTTTTCATAAGTGAACAGTTAATGGTTTTATAAAGAACCTAGTATTAGTGGGATGGTTATAGCTTTAACTCAAACTTGTAGGAGAATATTGACATGATATCAGGCTACTACAAAATAACAGTATTGTCAGGTACAAACAGCGACTTTAAATGGAATTCAATCTAGCGTGGAGTCTCAAAAGAGTTTAAAATTCTTTTAGAAGCATCGAACCTTTCAATATCTTGTACATTTCGGACTGTGTTCCAGTTATTAAGTTTTGGTATGATAATATGGCATTTAATTTATTTCTCCGAATATTATTAATATTTCTTACTATTTGTTATCTTAACAATATAATCCATTCCGTAATCAGTTTGCTAAATATGTTTGTAAATATCAGATGATTAAAAAATGTATTATCTTAAGCCATATTTCGGTATCATATTCTAGTATTTTGTGGAATTTCAGAAAGATGATAGATTCCTGGCCAGTCCTAATGTTTGTAAAGAATTTTATGAAACCAATGACAAAAAGATATCTGGTTATTAGATATAAGCAATTATATAGAGACATAATTTGATTCGTAATTTCAATAACATAATCCTAGCATCAATTTAATGTAAAGGAAATTCTGTTTAAATTCTGAATTCTATTTAAATATAAATAAATGATAATTCCTTTTTGACTTTTGGAAAGCGTTACAAATTATGAAGTGTTTAAAAAATGGTACGGCTCTATTCAATTTGGAAGTCCTTTATAATGCATAAGACTAGGATTGGAAGAAATCACTAAATTGAGAACCAACGTCTATAATAATTTATAATACACGTCAACACATTCATGTCATCTTATGTACAACTGTACTGAAGTGTTTTTCCTATCACTGATGAAAAATGTAGACATGTAAAGTTCATATGCGTAGGCCTATATGTATAGATTCTTGTATATCCATTATTTTTAAGAACATTTTCAATCTTGAATTTTGAAATTTCAATGTTATATAAATTGTTCGAGGTTAAAACACACACTCGCTAAAGCATTTTAATGATCTTGATCATACTGCCAACCGGATTTGAAATTCAGAGCAAAAGTCAGGCTCTGGCCAAAGTCGAGGATAAATCGAGAGGAATGGTCATTATTTACGGAATAATATTCTAGATATTCATGTTGTTTTCTGTTCAACGGCAAGATCATTATTTACAAGATCATTAGCTGCCAAGAACACAATAGCAAATTACACATAATTGGACTGATTGAAAAGACCTCATTAGAGGTTATTTGTCTTTACTTCTGATGCGATAGAAGGAATAGATTAACAACGTAATTATCTAGATATTCAGAAAACCTCATTAAGAGTTGATAAAGTCATCAACCTAATAGATGAACTAGCAAATATAATGTACTTTGCAAATTGATTCAGATTTAATATGTCATATGAATGTCTAAGATGTACTGTTGTATGGTTATCACCATCGGATTACGATATAGTAGTTTGCAAATTTTGACTAGACAAGGTCAGTTTAAATCTATAGTTTATTGCGAATTGTTCAATACAAAAAAAAACACCCACAAACAAAAAAACAGAAGAAGAAGAAGAAGAAGAAGCCAGTAGATTTTGTTATCAAATTGTAATCTGGCGCAGGGTAGTCCCCTAGTTCCATTCTTTTTTCGGTGAAATACAATCATGATGTGATTTCTTCTTATACTGCTAATTTCACTGTTTATTATTCGGTGTTTTAATTGTTTTATATATTTCATTGTTTTATATATTGAAAACGGTGCTTTAAGTGATCAGGTGATTTGAGGGATATGATCAGCAGAGGTGTGACTTTGTGAGATTAGTTTGTAGTGGGGTAGGGGGAGTGTGAAGGTAAATGTGCGCATGAGGTGTGCGATGAGGATAGGCATGTAGGCCTTTGTAGGGTGTGTCATGAGTGTGAGTATTTATGAAACGGAACTGTGGTCATAATTTTGTGCAATATCGTATTTTTCATCTCGTTAATATTTATACATCTGTATTATACAATTGAAATGTTTTATGGTCTGAACTTGTAATATTTATATTTTTGTACATAATTATAATCATATTTTGTGTGTATAATTTGTTTTAACCAATTGTGTATGTATGTTAAATTTTAAATTAACATTGTGTAAATTGTTGTATTTTAATACCCACACGGACATGTGGAAGAACAGTGTATTATATTGAACATGTTTTACCGTGTCTAAATAAAGATATATTATTATTATTATTATTATTATTATTGCCATGCAAACAACAGTAGTTGAAAAAATGTGGCAATATGCAAAAATGCATCCTTGATAAAACTAGTGATATATACAGTTTAGGTAATCCGTTGTTATCTTTTTGTATCTTCTAATTATAGATTAACTTCGTATAATACTTGACGCTCGTGAAAATGTACAACAATACTGTACCGCCTACTTAAGTTGTCAAAACCGCAAATTTCTTATCTATTTGTTTTTTAATATAAATAGACCACGCAATACGCTTACACGCACAGGTGGACGCAATGAAAAGGACTCACGATTTATAAATAGGCCAATTTTACAAAACCTGAAAATATAATTTTGTTAACAATTCGTAAACTGAGGATTTAAACAGACGCATTCAATGATGTAATTTAAAAGGTAAATGCTTCGTCGACCCGCACTTGATGGGGTAACTGTTAAGGGAAATATTTCAACATAAGCATAGAACTTTTTGTACTGTCCTCTTTAAGTTCCGATAGAACTTGTGACTTGTGAGTATTATTTGTTGACATTTTTCATTACAATACATCTCTGAATAATAGCTCTTGGAAATTTGTTATTTTAAACTGTCCGACTTTATCATGTCTGGTTTGTACACGATGTAGATCAGAATTCAAAGATGGTATGGTAAAAATCAATTCTAAGTTTCAAGAAGTGTAAATAAGCGCCTATGCATGGTTTACATTTTGTACATTATTTCTGTTTCTTCTGTATTTAGATGCCATTTGTCTGTTTCAAGGCTTTTCAAAACAAAACAAAATGAGAAACTTAATACACTGACAGTATACAGTATTTATCAGTAAAGTATTACATTTCCTTGTAGATGCCCATAAACCAACGCAATTGACAGCTTATATTATAATATTATATTGAAAAAGCTTTTTAAACACATTTGCTGCATATCCAACATACTATATAAGAGATTTTATCTCATAAGTTAATGTAACTAAACAATTGTCTGCACCCTGTATTTTCTTACAAGTAAGATGCCATTTACTTACACACTTTTAATCTTTAAAAACGATGTATAAGTTTTGATCATACGGGTTTCTATATAGCAAATAGCTCTTGTACATTAATAAGAAATTTTGACTTTTCCGTAAAATACTAATTTAGCTACATTTAAATTTACGTCTTGTTCAATACTCTTAATTCAAATTCAATATATAATCAGATAAATGAATGGAGAAATACGCAATCTAAAGTTGGGAGATAGATGAACTGAACATAGGTATGCGTATTTCTCCATTCATTTATCTGATTATATATATTAGAAATACGGTTGCATCAGTTCTGGTCT
>JXSR01S025491.1:45936-56716 GCA_000969725.1 Ophiothrix spiculata
CTTTTTTGCTATTAATTTACGGAAGTTACAGTAAAATCGCGTAAAAAGACGGTCATTGCATTAAATAACTGATATATGCCGTTAGATTTACATTACGTCCGTAAATATTTTCTTACGGGATTTCACCGTTAAAAAATACTGGTTTTCTACCGTAAAAATACTGTCATTTTTTAGAGTGTAATGGCCACAGTCCACATGCATATTCTCAGGCGTTTTACGCATACCATTTCTAACTCTTCCTCAGTACGCTTGTGTACTATGGCTTTCTTTAGTTCAGCTAGAGTTCAGATTTTTTACGCTTGGTTTTAGAAACAAGCTCCAAGCGTTTTTTTAAATGCCCATATGGGAAAAGTCACTGCTTAGTCCAACAGAATCCCTTGAAAAAAGGTAAAGGTATTGTTCACATATTTTGAGAAGGGATCATATCAGATGCTGATACTCAATTCTCTTTTTTGAAACTATTTAAATTGCCACATTATAATTTCATAGTGAAAGCAACTGTTTAGGGCCTATGTTATACAATAAAAAGCTACTTGTAAATATGAAAACTGGTATATCAGCAAATGAATGATAAATATAGAAAAGGGTTACCTATGAAAACTTTTTGAAAACTCTGTAAAGAAGTTAATTGGAAAGAGGGCAAGGGTAATGTCTGAAAACATAAAGGTATCTGTAACCTAAAAGTGTTGGCAAAAGTGCAGGCCAACATCTAATGCTAATGATAAATCCACGTTTGATTTTATGAAAACCTTTAGAATTCCAGATATGTAGACAATCCCTAAACCTTATTTCTAACTGTGAAGTTTTGTACTTTTGTATTCTAGTACACACGCTAGTGTACATTGAAGCAAGCGTAGCCCCCATTAAGAATCAAATCCCAGTTGTGAAAAAACGCACGCCTGAAATATGCACGTGTAATACTGCCTTAAAGAAAGCCATAGTACACAGGCGTACTGAGGAAGCGCAAGAAAAGGCACGCGTAAACGCCTGAAAATATGCATGTGGACTATGGCCTTAAAAAAAAAGATCAACCGACCGACCGACCCAAAATTTTAATTGTTCCACTGGAGGGCAAACAAACAATTCATTTTTGTAGGCCTTATAAGCATTAGCTATTACCTGTACTTGTACCTACTGAAGGATTATTATTTATGAACAAATGAAAAAAATAATCTGTGATTATGGAAAAAAATGTTGATGATTTTGAAAAGAAATTGTGGATGAAGTCATATAAATTGGTATCTGTAGAAATGGATTCCAATTGACTTTTAAGAAATATTTGATCACACTGTAGAAGCAAACTCCTTCATTATAAGCTTTGTTTACAAAAAATATCATTAAATCAATTATGGTACCATTTTTGCATGAAATTCTATACTTACACACCATATGACATTTGTTCCACCCTGTATATCCACTTTTTTGTGGTTTGTCGACGATCCTTACAATCATAGCTTTACAATATATAATTTACTTGGAATTTAACACAGGAAAAGAAATGCTATGCGTTAAAAAGAAAGGACAAGCAAATTCCATTCTACATCAGTGTTTAACGCAAATTCGTCCCACCTCATAACACAACGCCTATTGAATACAAAAGAATTATCAATGGAATAAACGTCCATTGAAAGTAAAATTAAATCTGTTTTAAGTATAGACTTGATAAACTCTGACACAAGTTTTCTGACTTGATCATTTGAGTCAACAAGATGAATTGTTATCTTGCTCGTATGGGAATTCGGTCATCAGGCATCTTTAATTGAATTCATTCTTGACATAATCTTACAACATTCGCTTAACATAACCACTTCAATTAGTTTGACACTTTGTAAGACATTGGCCTCCTAACATAAGCTTACTAAAACATGGATGGATTCATGAACATAATCTATAAGATTATCAAAATCATTACTTGGTACTCGTAAATGAATGCATGAACGGATATCTGCAAACTAAACCATAACTCGATACACATGAATGAATGAATGCGTGACCATACATTTACCAGCTAAAACATAACATTAAGGGTACGAGGAATCCACATGCTCAGGAAAATGTGAATCCTAACTATTTTTCTATCATGAAAAGATAAATAGTTTCCACTGCCTTTGCGGGGACTCGAACCATGGATTATGGCAGGAGTTAGTCATGCATTACGAAGCGAGCGCTCTACCGCTGAGCTATCAAGGCATTGTTGAGATCGTGAACTAAAATCTAAAAATAAACATTAGAATGACGTATTTTTCTTTTGTTTACATAAAAATTGCAAATTTTGCCTCATTGGAATGCTCGATTTGTAAGTAAATTATGCGAATGCGTATATCAGACAAAATGAAGATACTAAAATCAGGCTATTCACAGCTCGAACAGGGCGAACTCAGAGTCATAATTCACGCCCGGTTTTTCGAGCAAAACAACGCGGGTTTGTTACATTATCATTCAAAATCAACACAACAAATTTATAAAATATTATTTGTAATTCAATAAACAGTATCAAGCCTACAATCTGTCAAAATTTGAAAACAGGCGAATCGTTCGAACATCTTAAAATTTTAAGGTTTCGGCGAAAAAGGTGTAAAAAAAGTAGTTTATTGACGTAATTTTGACCTTGATAATTTACGTGAAATCCCTACTGAAGTCTCATGTATAAACTAGAGACTCTATTACATATGTACGCCAAAATTTGTATTATTCTGATATGTGTAAGTAGGTAAAAAGTTGCAGTAAAGTTGCCGTTGGCAAAAATGGCACCCATTTTGGGACTGTAGCCTTAATGCATGATTGAAGCTGTAGTTTGTTGGCATTTGAATTCGTGGGTTAAATGTTTAATAATGTGACGGTTCTGATAAGAATAACCTGTCATGTTACAATCCTCGAAAGTGTGAAATACGTATTAGAAAAGGTTCCGTGACAAGTCTACGCTCTTACGCGTTGGTCACAACCCGTCGTTCTTGCACGTACGTGTTGTTCGCGTGCAAAAACGTAAGCAAAACCGTGCGCACCGTACGTTATAGGTACTGACATCGTACGAATTTTAGAGCACGCTGGCACGATGTAGCAGTTTTAGAACATGTGGAACTTTGTCCGCGTGTTGGCCTCCGTTAGCTGCACATGCTCTGGTAGCGACGACGTGCGCACAACGTACGCACAACGTGTGTTTTTCGGCCATTTTCCCAAGGCCATTTTCCTTGCGGACGACGTACCTAGCACGTTTACTTTGCGTGTATCGTACGTGTAAGTACGTTTTCCTTATAACAACGTGGTAGTCGCAAGGAGTTCGTACGTCGCACGCACGATGTAAGTACTTAAATGTGCGCAGCGTACGGTGAATGCAGGCTTTCCACACGGAAGCGTCAAATGTAGATGCATCTAGATGAAAGTAGATTTTCGAAGTGCAGATTGTGTTACACGGTCGCGCGTCAATCTGACTTTACTCCAGGTGTGCGTATTGACACTCTTGGGTTTGCATGTACGTAGAAATAGCACAACTACGTAAACAGTCTTGGAACACCCGTGTTTTTTAAGCGTAAGTGTACCCCCGCTCCCCCGTGCAATGTTGCTGCATTTGAAATCCGCGTGATTTCGGTGTCGCAACATTGAATGATGGGGAAGGGGGAAGGAAAAAGTTGCCTAATGTTAACAGCTATTCAATGGACTTATTGATTTAGTTTTGCAGTCGTGTACACTAAAGTGTTCAAACAATGTTTTGCGAAGATTGTAGATGTGTGATTTAGTGCGAAGTACAGATTGATTTGTCCATGTTTAGAGTCCCATTGTCAGGCGTGTCGTGCGCACAACGTATTTGCACCGTGCGATAAACGTGCGTCCTCCTTGTGTGTACCCTGGTTTAGAAGAAAAAAACCGTAGAGGACGTTGCCTCTAACAAAATTACTGCCGCTGCTTAATTACGTAGATCACTAACAAACAAGTAAATATTGAAATTGTAGGTACCAAACCAATTGAAGAGTATTTTTCCAAAACTCACTTAGTCCAATAGCTGCCACGTGTTATATTCGCATAGATTATTAATCTATTATATTGTGAGTTAAATTTGTTGGCAAAGCTCAGTAGAAATGACAATAGAGAGTATACACTTCACTCATGTGTGATCGCAAACAAAAGAGGTCATTCCCTTAGTAATCTTTATTCAATCAATGACCCTGAATCGGGCGGGCTATTTTGAACCATTTAATATGCTAACGTGAATGACGTTCCTGGTGCTGCTCTCCTGAATGGTCTGAATATTGTATAGCATTCCCGCAAAGATGGCCTCTTAATAAAAAACACGGATAACCTCTATAATTTTATATTGATCACAAATTTATACTAGCACTGCATGTGAACACACACAATAACATATTGTTAAAGAAACATGCTTAATCCCTGGACTTAGTGAGTCCGTTTCTTTACTACAGTGGAACAGGCCTTCTTTTTCCTAACCAACTGAATAATAATTATTTCTTTTTTAAGTTTTATATTTTTAAATGTATTCAGTTAATCACAACGTACTTTTATTACACTTGGAGGGTTAAACATAATGCCTACAATAGGTAAATTGAGTTATAAGAAGTGTTAATGCGTGCAGTTTGAACATGGGCTGTCTTTAGTTGGCAGTATCACTTTGCTGTACAGTTCAACACCACATTAGAGGAAAAAATGTTGTCAGATTTGCCGAAATCCGGAGCATTGAAGAATCTAGACCAAACAGGCCAAAATAGGCCTAAACAGGGTTGCAAGGTAGAACAGCTTGCTAACAAAATTTCATGCTGTGTTCGGCATCTACAAAGGTTAATACAAGAGACACAAACTTTTATTTAAAATGGTCATGTTCAGAGAATGGTTAGTTTTTCTGGTATCTAGATTCATTGCATGTTATAATAATAAAGCATCATTATCATTCAGGATATTATTTGGATAGACAAGTTTGGACAAACAGCGATTAAATCCTTTCAGAAAACCTGTAGTTTGTCGTTCATGTCACAAATAACGAGCATAAACTGAATCTGTTGACAATCTCTGCTATTTGATGTTAATGGAAATATCTGTGTGACAATCAAATATTGAAACTTGGACAGAAGCCTTTTACACCACTTGTAATACAATCGAGCATATCATCAAAACCATTGAAATATTTCATGTGATTTTCATACACAAACGAATCTATGACCTGTACATTATATTTCAAGTTAAACTTTGTGACTTAATGGTATTTTTTTTTTTAAAGTTATGACCCGCCAAAGCTAGGAGTTAATTCTTTCTGGGACACCCTGTATTGAAAATCAGCTAGAAATGTATTTCTCTATCATAAGGCTGATTCTTAGGACGTAATCGTGGATGCTCGCGAGATTAGTGAAGATATTGGTCCAAAAAGCTGTGCGAGGTTGATATCAATAGTCTTTGGAATGAGTTTAAGGATAGAGTCAACATTTCAAATAAAAAACATGTACCTTATATAGATGCTATCAAAGAACATATTTCTCTTTCAAGTCTTCATGACAGTTGTTGAAGCATGCGTTATCGTATAACTATAAATATTGGATGGAAGTGAAGTATTTTTGCCGCCTCTCGGTGTTTTTTCCCTACAATACTTGTTTAACGGCTGCTTTGATCGAAGTAGTCTGTGTTATTAGGAATAAGGTAATCATATCATTAAAGATTTACCTCATGTATCATCAACATATATTTTCAGCTTGTTTACAACCCAATGACGTCTCTTTCGAGTAAATAAATCCAAATCTTTACACGTGACCTTTTACTCTTAGTAAAGTAATATTATTTTGCAAATAAAGCTAAACTAACATAACTTATTGATCATGCTGATTTCTATTCTTGGATTCATTACTACAGCGCGTAACTTGATTACAGGAGGTATTATGAATGTTTTTAACCTTTCCAAAGTAGAAAAGAGAAAAGACGTATGCAGTCGTTAAGGTTTGAAGTTAGCTCTGGTGTTATTTAGCAAATGAAATAAAACTTTTGGATATCCCTTTTCAGAGCCAAAATGTTAAAGTATGAGTTCAGGAGGACTTAATGTGATACTTCGCTGATTATGCATCTCGATATGCGGGGAATGTGATGCCACCGTCATTTTGTAACACCCATGGTTTTATTTTCACACTCTTGAATATTCCTATAAACAGTATGAGTTTCTACTATACATCTGAACTTGCACTGGAGTAAACGAGTTAAAAAATGTTCTCACCTTGCCTATATCTTGTTACACGCATTTCACCTCAGTCAATATGTCGGCTCGTGTATCATGCGTGTTTCAACACGAAGCAAGGTCATTACCAGCAAAATACTCTCTCTGATGTTTTTTTTAAATCTTTTAAAGTGATCCATTGATACCTTCTTTCGTATTTTAGCTTAAAAAGTGCTGGTAAGACTCAAATTCATTACTTTTCCCTTCTCGATGCAGTGCGATAGCCACAAACTGGTGGAGTGGAAGAACACTATGGGGTTGGGGATAACTAGGATGAGTTTCATAGTTTCACAGATGTTTTACCAGAAATGATAGTGTAATAATTATGTATTACATCATTGTCAATATTGGGCTGGGTAATTATTGAAAACGAGATTTCAACTGGAATATGGTGCTTCTGAACTTCACCATTTGATAGCAACACAATCAATTATCTTTAAGGGGGCGGTCTTCCTCACTTTTGACCAACCTTGTAACTCGACTTAACCAATCAACTTGTAGCTCGGTTTGAGAACTTTCAGAAAAATGTATTTTTTATAACTTTTTATAATAATTTTTTATAACTGGTTACAATGGTAACGACGTAAGGCCTCTGACTAGCTAAACACAAGAATGAACGTAACTAAAGAACGGAGGTCGCATGTGCATCAAACTGGAGTGAAGGGTGTATGAGTACAATATGGAGAAATTATGTTTCCGGATTTTGTTTGGATACCATGGTAACCACTAGTCAGCCAATCAGATAATTTTGCACCGTAATTCAAATTTGGAAATGAAAATCAAAAATCGGCAAACCTTGTTTTGTAGCCCTATTTTTACATATTATTCATGCAAAAATAAAGAGCCTGTCATATTTCATTTTTGAGTACGTTTGTTTTCGTATCGCATGTATAGGAAAAAATGTCTTTAAAATGTCTTTCTTAAAATCGCGATAACTTCAGAACAGAATGTCTGATTGTACTTAAATAAAAAACGTTAGAAAGTATAGATTCTGCAGTTGTGCTAATATCTCATTTTATCGATCTAAACGAATTGTTGGTAAACAGTAAGGTCCCTCCCTTAAGGGACAAGATTCAAATTGATAAATCTGCATTTCATGTACAGATGTTCAAAATACTCAAAAAGGTTAGCCTATTGCTAACAATAGAGTAATATGGAATGTAATTCTAGCTTGGGTGTCTTGTATATACCAAGTTTGACATAAACCTTTCAAATTAAGATTTAAAATCAAAATAAGACATTTCACCTTTGTTTGGTTATACATTGCCTGTTTTACTAATTGCAAAATCCAGACAACTGAATGCATATTGATCTCGAGCTTCCAGACAATATGTGTACCGCCGCGGCAAAAGGGTCCAGTTGTCGGCTCGTACATGTTGCTACTTCAAGACCATGAAAAAAGTTCTGACTGAAAATGACTACAAAAATGACAAAGTGTACGTAGGCCTTTATCCCGTGTAATCTTTATACTCAGCTTAACAACAGCTGATAGCACTTAAACGAAAAAGAGCTATCGACATGTCGTCATGTGAGTGCAAGAAAGTCGTATCTGCAATAGCTGCCCTTTGTCATAAATTTTGATTGCACACTTTTTAAATCTCCAGTCTTATGTCAGTGGTTCTTGAAATGGTTCTTCAGGTGACGGTGGAACCATTTCAAGAACCACTGACATAAGACCCGGAATATTTGAGGGATTTTTCACATTCTTGTGACAAAGTATAAAATTAAAATAACTTACGGCAGCCATTGCAGATACGACTTTCTTGCACTCACATGACGATGTTTAAATTATCAGTTGAGTCAGCTGTCTCACCTTTGTGATCCACCATTAAAATTGAGATAATAAATCGATTGAAGGTTTATCTAAGCTGGTGGTATTCTTTGAATTAATTGCAGCTGAAAATATGTGTATTATTGCTTATTATTATTTTTAGGGCATTTATCCGATAATTCATGAATATTGAAAACTTTTGCTAACAAGAGCATATACAATTCTAAGATCAATGACCTTGAGCTTCAAAGTTTGCTTATATAAGGTTCTGTCTTGTTAGAACTTACCCTTCAAAAGAAAAAAAGGCATGCCATTGTGCATTATGATAAAAAAGTAAAAATATTTGATTTATATAAACAAAATTGAACAAGCACATTGACTTATTTCTAAAAGAATCCATCTCCTGAAAACCACTAATATCAAATTACCTAGGAGCTCTAGAATTAATAATATCTACACTCATCCCTATGTATAAACTGAGTGTACAGTGCACAGTTGCTGGTGTTCATGATTTGCAAATAAACTGCCAATCCCGGGGGGCACTGAGTGAAAACATGGAGTCATCAGCGAGCAGAAATCCGAGGGAAAGGGGAGGACCGCTATAAGTGTATCAATTTCACTTTATTTTGAATAAAAGGGTATACTTTTAGAAGAACAAATCAGCGTTTAGGGTATTGATTTTAAGAACATGTAGTCGGTGATTACAGTACCAATTTTAAAAACATGAATTAACAATAAAACTCTGAGAAATCCAAAAAAACCTGCACATTTCCATGGAACACACCCCAATTCGCAGTGTTTCGATAAAATCACTTCTATTACCGCGGGCCATTTTCTGGCATCTCACTCACGTAATTTTTGGTTCGTTGTTGTAAATACATTAAATATATTCGCTAATGGACGAATCAGAATCGTGGTCTTAGCGAACTTCGGTACAGCAATTTATATTCAGGACAGGTTTTCCAGGTCATCACTGCACGAAAAATAGGGAATTCGACTGAATGTTGCCGGGAAATTCTGATCATTAAATTGACTCCCCATTTAAATGTCTTATTGCACATGTCTAGAACTAAGGTAATGCATCTACATATAATTCTTTGTTTCATGGGATATCTTCATATTCCTTGTCCTAAGAAATGTACCACAATATTGTAATACTATGTCCCTTTGTTGATGTCAGTGAAAAGAGTTCCTGTTTATCTGTTTATGATAAGTCAGTGAATAGGGTCCCTGAAAGGGCTTTTTACGGTACGTTAGTGAAAAGGGTGGTTAAAATACAATTGGTCAGTGAAAAGGGTAATCTTTACACAAAGGTCAGTGAAAAGGGTTAGGATTACACATCGCCCAGGTCAGTGTTTAGGGTACAAAATTTGAGGGTCTGCTCGCTGATGACACCATGTGAAAGTATATAAGTGCCCCCCCCCCCGGGCTGCCAATGTCATAATGCTCCCCTAGGTCATTAAAATTTGTTAAGTTAGGTGAGTATGAGAGTGAGTGAAGATAAGTTAGCTCCTAAAAAAATTGTAAAAAAATTGTAAAGTATATTTTTTTTCGTATCATTATTGTATTTTAAATAAAGATGTAAAATGATTGCATTTCAGCTACTTTTTGCTGCAATGATATTTTTTAATAATAAACCTATAATGGAATGAAATGAAAAAAACCACCATCTACTATAGTAAATATGACATTAATATATTCAAATTACAAGCAGTTAAATCATAAATGCATGGCTATTTACCTTTAAAAGTGGCTTGTGGGATGATCTTAACACTCAACTTTCACTTTAAGCATCTGAGTTATTAAAGGGGCAATTTACGGACAGTGTTAGGATAATTGAGAATGATGATGAAGTTCAGGTTCAGGTTTAATTTTTTCCATAATCATCAATAACATAAATATTGCATAAAAATAATTTATGAAAAGCTACGATAATTACGAAGAAAATGGTAAAGATTACCATTCCCATTTGAAAAAAATAGTAATATCAAAGTTAAAAGAAAGAGTAGGATATCAGGATACTGAGATCATTTGCCATTATACGACGAAATTAAGACAGATTTAACCTGCTTACGACTGAATTTGCACTTATCAATGCTCATCAAGGGAGTTCCATAAAGGTGGACCAGCTGTTCTATTAACTCGATCAGAAAATACATTTTTTGTTTCTGGTGTGATTGAAATTGTTTCTCCGTTTTGAATAATGGTTATTAATATCAGACCTCTTTGTAAATGAACCATCAAATGTATTAATTTTTTAACATGAATACACCAGATTCTAAGTTGTATGAGACGAATACATTCAAACTTTCATATTTTAAGCAAATTGATTCACAATGACTTCAATAGTTAAGTGTATTATCTAAGTTGGTTTTACAAGCACCTTCCCAAAAACGACTATTTCATGCAAAATATATGGTAAAACAGATGTATAATACAATGAGTAAAATTTCTTTCTGGTATAAAAAAGTTTAACTTTTCTTTATAGCGTTTTAGTTTAAAAACTCCGTCAATATGGCTTTCCCATGATAAATTTTCATCACTAATGATATCAAAGAATTGAATACGCCAGTGTAAAAAACCCAAATTCCAATAGCTCCCTTCTGTTAATTATACTTTTAATACTAAGTATATGAATGCGTACAAATCTTTGAAAATGCTTCCACATCACTAAAATAGTATTTCCATGTCAATATCCTAATCAGAGTATCGCATTTGACCTTGTAGTTAACTTTTTAAGACATTGTTAGATAATTGTTATAGTACATAGTTGCTATATTTAAACAGCCAGAACAAGAAAACCCCAA
>JXSR01S025493.1:3054-14921 GCA_000969725.1 Ophiothrix spiculata
CGACTCCCATCATCGCCCGGGATGTAGAACATAGCATTGGGCTAGGATCATGAGTTCTAGCATGATGAAAAGAGCACAAAGGTTTCTTGAAACTCATTTTGGACATGTGAAAGTCAGAGTTGCTTGAAATTATCTTGAAATTGTACAAAAATTATACAACGTGAACTATCATGATCATGGACTAACAGACATTCTACTTTTCACGAGGAAGTGAATATTAACTTTTTTGTTATTTTGATTCAAACAATGTTATATTTTTAACTCGTTTTCTCTGTGCAGTGCCAAGTGACAGTCATAAAGATTTTCTTTTTGTATGAAAAAGCTCAAAACTTAGAAGATATGAAATACATCTGAAATAGACTTTCCATTTGAGGAAATCTGTGCCTTGGTTAAGTTTTCTTGAGAAACCGTGAACTGTTTTTTGTTTCCCTTTTTATTTAACGCTGCAAAACAGCAAAACCTACTAATATTGGAATGGAGTAAAATCGAGTCCTCTAACAAAATTATCATTTTCTTGAGAACGGCTCGACTGATTTAGCTCAAAATTCCCTTGATAAAACACTACACTATACTCAGTGGTATTCATTGGTTCCTGAGATATGATCAAAAATAAAAGTGATGCATTTTTATTGGGACACCCTGTATAGATATTGTTTCAGAGTCTTCATTTTGCAGCGACTTAGCTTGCGAGGTTCTCTAAACCTCTTCATTCAGAGTAGTTGTGAAATCCTCCTAGTCACATGACCCACCTGCTAGGGTGGTCATGTGACAGCAGAATGTCATAGATGGCAGACAGATTGTAGACCTCGCAAGCTACATCACTGCAAAATGAAGACTCTGAAAAGTATCTATATATTACTATTTCAACATGACAGAGTCCAAGAATAATCTACAAATGAACATTTTATACAAGTTTTAATTTTAAGGGCTCAGCAACACATCAACTTATAGAGAAATGAAACATAAAGTACACTGTTTCAGTCATATATAATTGTATGTATTTCATGCATGTATAATTCCCAAAACAATGTACATTATTTGTATGTTTGGCACATCCCCATTGGTCCAACAATGCACTTGGAATATAAGTCTAATGGAGAGTCATTGTGAAAAGAGAGTAACAATCACTGTTTGCTCTCTAATTGACAGATCCCACATCAGCAGCTTTGCTTGACTATAAGTGACTCGGAGGTTATGGTGTGAATTCCAGTACAAAAGACATGCAACCAATTTGTTGAAGATGCTGGTCTGTTAGACATTCAAGGAGGGCAATTCCGTTGTGAAAATGCATGGAAACTAAATCACTCGTTAGGAGAAGACTGGTGGAGGCGCATCTGCAATGAAGCTGGTGACTATGCCCAGATAAATTTTGAGACACACACTATTTGGTTACAGGAAAGGAGACCCCAAGAGACATTTGAATTAATTAACAAAAAGTTAAGGAAGCAATACTGTTATCACGGATACATCATTTGTGTACGATTTATGAAAGACTATGAGGATTAGATAGTTTGCATTAGATAGCTTGTGATGTGTGTTTATATCATACACAATAGTAGATACAGTAGTTCCATTGTCTTTTGTAATTTTATCATTATGTTTGGCTTTGTCTTCAGTGTTTGCTGGTCCTGTTGATGAGTGGCTGTCACCTCTCAAGAATTATACATTACATGAACTTGTGAAAACTGAATGCCCTAATAATGATTTTGCATATTTGGATCAATCTGTAGCAGACCATGTTGTTACAAAAGTACTGTCAAAGTATGACATTTCTGAAAATGATGATAATTACCATAATTGTTATCCCAGATACCTAAGTGTGTTAGAACCATGCTTAGTAAACTCAAAATTGCAACTAAACGAGGTTATAATAACCCAAAAAATGATCAAAGCTTGGAAAGATAGTATGTACAACTTCAGGCATTATGCAACTCATTAGGAGGTGAAATGTACATATTTGGGGCTTTTTTGGATTTGTTAATGATATCAATATTTGAAATTTTTTCTTTAATTCACTTTTAATTTGACTCTAATCGGATATTCGGATGCAAAGTTACAGTTAATCAAAGAAACACATACACACAAAATTGAGCTCAATTCAACGTTTTCCTATACTTTTACATGTATTATATTTCTAATGTATCCTACTATTTTTTGTTATTGTTTTCACCTTCATGGGAGACATAAAATGCAAACAAAAAAAGATGTGGAGGCTGCAGTTTGTATCGTTCTTGGCGCAATAGAAGAAATGAAAACAAAGGTAGGGAATATTTTTAGGCATTATTTATGTTATGCACATTTATAACAATCTCTATTAACCAAACAGCACAATCTTGAACCCAATTACAGAAAACAAGCAGGATGCTGCAATGGCATTTCTTTTCCTTGCCAAGGCACGTCATCTAAGACGACAACAAGTTGTCTGGAATTGTCCCGAATACTAGATTAGGCCATTGTTTTTTAATGAGGGCAGAAGAAGGGGAATTCTTTACCAGTTTTTAGATGTTGAAAGTGTCAAGCGATGAAGAGCTATTCTTTATTTATACGCGAATGAGCGTATTCAATTTTCAAACAATGAGTTGATGGAACCTGTTTATCCAAATTTGTGTCTTCTAGAGAATCCAACTTCTGTAAACCAATCACTGCTAAAGAAAAACTGATTCTTACATTAAGGTAATACTACATCCTCCTAATAACTTTCAACCAAGGAATATTGGTTTCTCAGGACTAGAAAGATCCAACTGTTGCAGATTTTTACGTATATAGACCATGAATTCATTGACATACTAGTTCAAGAAAAGGTTTAAGGTCCAGGGGCCCCAGGCCTTTGGGGCCCAAATGTATATTTATAAAATCACGTCTAGCGACCAAACTATAAAAGCTACATGAACCAAAGTTGATACACATATGGCCCATGATTAGAGGTAGTGCCTTTTGGTAGTCTTAGGTCCAGGGGCCCAAGGTTGTGAGGAAGATCTTGCTTAAACATTCAATGAATCATGAAACAAACCAGGTGAACAGTCCCATTACAAGCACACCAAAAAGAAGCAAAACCACATTATGCCTTGGATACATCTTCTACTAGAATTTCGGGAGCTATATCTGAATTTGTAAATGATACTATTAGTGAGGCAGTTGGTGCTATCAATGATAATAACCAGATTAGTGTCAAGAACAAGAAAATAGCTGAATGCGTGCTGAAAAAATGTGCAACCTGATTTGATTAATTCCATCCAGAAAACCCTTCATTCAATTCTTGACAAGATGAACAAAGAATTCGTAGAGAAGATTGATCGTATTAGCTAGACAGTGCAAAAGAGCACTCTTCTTAATCACTATGACAATGATAGACTCGAACAATATACTCGGTGTGAGAATATCAGAGTTTGTTATGCTTATATAAATTATGCCAAAAATTAGAGAAATTCATCAGTGACAGTTAATAATAATAATTATTGAAGAAAAACCCAACACTCTACGCAAAGAAATTAAAATTACATTTATCAAAACGACCTCATTGGGGTTCAAAACCACAGTTCTGAGATTAAAAGTCAGACGTGCTAACCACTAGACTAGCTAGCTGATTGTGCACTCGATGGGATTTTAAAGATGTATACTTTCATATTTAAAATAATTGGTTAAGCATGCTCAATGATAGAATTTAAGAAATATCGTCTTTTTTTATTATGTGTTAAAAGGGTAAACAAAACCAACCCTTACATCATTCTTGTAAGGGTTGGTTTCACAGGGCTTCAAGAAAAAAGTCTTAAATTTTGCTATAAATGTATCAGCATAAATATATTTTACACTGAATTAATATTTTTAGAGAAAACCACCAGCATATCTTGAAGGTTCATCGCATTAAATAATTTGCCCGTATAATTGCATGAAATGTTACACATATTTTGAAAAAATGTAGTTGCATTAACACATTAACACAATATTTATAAATAAATATGCAACATGTTTTGTTTTTCAGATCTATATTTTAAATTTTATGGGGCTTTTAAAAATATATTTTTGACTAATTAATATTCATGTTAAACATCAACAGTGCGGCCAATTAAAAATTTCACTGATTAAAATTCTACTAGAAAAAGGGAAATTATGCAACCTGCAGTATGATTGGAAGTCCTCCAATATATTTAATATGTCAACTACAAAAACTTACAAAGTATCATGAGAAAGCTATTGAGGAAAACAAGAAAAGTCTTCAACCTGAATGTTCTATTGGAAATGTTCTATTGGCCCATTGTAGGGGAAAAGGCAAAAACTTGCCGACAGAATCAAAGAGCAGGCTAAGAAAATAAGGTTCATGCCATTACTCTACTCAGCATATACTGTTTTCTGAAAATAAACCCAAAAGGAAAGCATTATGATGCTTTTACAAAATCACAAAGCAAACAGGAATTTTTGCCAGCTATTTCTACTAAGAGCCATTGATGACAAAGCTTACCTATGATGTGAAACGTTGAAAGGTTTTAGTCGACCAATACACAAAACCTGTCTCTCTAGCAAATTCACAGCTTCAAAAGCACCTACCCAAATATGATATTCCAGGATACCTTGCTCCTGGAGTCATACAAGTCAAGTCATTAAAGATGTGAAAGATATAAATGATAATCATAAAATCAAGTCAAATACCATAGTGGTGAAATGCAAACAAAAACACACATATCTAAGTAGTGCCACCAATAAGGTAAATGATATGCATAGTGCCAGGCTAATGCACTCTGATAAGCAAGAGTTGATAGATGGCACAGAGCATGCAGAAGGAACCAAAGAGAGAAGTGCCCAATGCCAGCTTGTTTTTTATGAGGGAAAACCTAATACAGTTTAGTTTAATGGATATTGTAGAGGACTTTATCAAATCAGAGGAGTTTTTAAAAAGAGAGGTCTCGCGGCATCAAGTTTTACTTGATAGATACAGAAAATTGTAAAGATATATCTATGTGAGGAATACACTTCTGGTCAGAAGTGTGAAGGCACTTCTGACCAGACTTAACGTTGGGACCAGAGGCTCTACCAGTTACCAGTTATAGGCTGACATCCTTATCTGTCAATCTCATGGTTTTTAGATTGCTAAGGTGAGACCTTTCCTTTTTATTTTCTTCATACAAAAATGGCCACCACAAGCTTAAATTGGATACTGCTGTTACTCGTCTTGTCCAGCTTATTTCTTCTAACCTCAACAAAGTTTTCTTCACACAATGACTACAAGCTAAGATATATAAAGAATGACTCACTTAATGTTACAATTATTCACTGATGAACTTCAAATCTTATTTGCAAAGAATTTTCACTAAAGGATTTCTTCGCAAACCCATTCCATATTATGCTAAAGCCAAAAGCAGGTATCAGATACACCAAGTTATCAAAATTAGCAACAATATAGAGGAAATTCAGGGCTTGTAAACCTTGATTGACTCTACAAATTCCAAGAGGTCAAATTTCACAAGTCTTCCTGACTATGCTACTATACCTAGGGAGCAAAACAGGTTTTCTTGCAGCGAGAAATTATTTTAATGTGTCCTATCTAGATGGATGCTGCGGACCATAGGTAACATCACAAGGGTGGACACAAAATCATTATGTTGCTCGGAACCATGCATACTTTGACCCATCTCAAATCAAGGGTCAAGAGATTGGTCTATGGGAGTCCAAAATTTTAAAAGTGTCCGATTTTATTCAGAAAGGTCTCAAATTTTTCGTCTCGCAAAACTGTCTGTACAAAGTAATATTTTCAAATATCTACGATCAACTGTTGCTATGGTTACAGGTCGATATCAAGTTTTTGTTATTTCATGTATTTGCACCATTTGGAAATATTTTTTTTTTCTTTATACCATTCAAACGATTGATCAAAAACGTTTGAAAATATTACTTTATGTAGACAGTTTTACAAGACGAACAATTTTAGACCATTTTGAACAAAATCCAACACTTTTTTAAAATTTTTGACTCCCATAGGCGCAACATGTAACCCCTGTAACCACCTTTCATGTTTTCAGTTATATTTCAAAAGCCTTCATCAGAGATGGGTCAAAGTATACTTTTTCTGCTTCCTTATGATGAGAGGTCAATGTTAGAATGGTTTAAAACAAAATTTGACCAATTTTGAAGTTTTTTGAAGTATAACAATACTTTTGTACTGTATAAAAGTCGTTTTTGTACTTCAATTAAACCATTACAGTTACTTAAATTGTCCAATGAACTGATGATAACTTTGAACTTTATGCAAAAGGACATTGGTGACACATACTTTTTTAGTGAAACTTTCATTCAGTATTATACAGAATAAATCATGTGTATTTTGATTTTGCACATCTACAATATAGCCATCTTGGATTTACAAAAGCCATTATGTTACGGCAACTCAGCAAGAACTTCCACATTTTTGACTAAGGTGTCTACATGTCAAATTTTGAGCTCATACATTGTACTAGCCATTTTGAATGTTGGCAGCCATCTTGAATGTACAAGAAATGCTATGTTTTGGGGTACAAAAGCACTGAAGCAGTAATATTTACCATATTTGGCTATAATAACACTATAATTTTTAAACAATAAGTACCGTTTTGAATTTTGGCGGCCATCTTGAATGTACGATAGATGTTATGTTATGATACATAAGTAATAACTTAAACAACAATAGGTTACTGAGTATAATTTTCAACTGTATAAGTTCCTTAAGTTAATAACACCAAACTGTACATTTTAAAGGGAATTCTTGTATGGTCACAAACTAAATTTGATCTTCCCATTGTCTTCTATAGCTTTTATAAGACAAAAAGTTAGCCCAAAGCCGTACCTATTTTTGCCGTAACTTTTTTATTTCTTGACATAGAAGAGTCATCTTGGTGTCATTGGAAAAAGTTTTTCAAGTCCTTTCTAATAACAGTAATTGCATTAACAATTAACCATTTTTTTTTGTCACATACCTAGTTATAAGGATTGGCGATGCCACTGCAAACATTGTCCTGGTGCAGCCAACTTTGAGATACTCTGCGTATCCTATGAATATACTAGTTAATGAGCTAAAAATGGTCAAAAGCTTGAGCAAGAAGTCCTCCCATCTAAAGATGAACTTAGGGCTGCTCCATTAATTACAGCTATGCTCACAGATACATTTAAACACTGCACTTCAAACAGACAGATCAATCGGTATATTTAGAATCAGATTTCACGTTCACCACCAGTACAACATCTAAAAGACTAGTAGAATGCATTATTGTAACATCATTTAGAAACACTCATAGATTTGGAACAGATTAGAAACAACTTTGAAGATGCACTAGAAAAGGAAAATAACAAAATAAAGCAACAAATGCATATCATTACACAACACAAAGAATAATTAAAATTGTACCACAGTGTTACAAATGAGCACTTAGCTTCAAACACTCATACAACTCATTTCAACAGGCAGCACAAATACATGAACAACAAGACATCATCCATAAACCCCCACAAGAAAATGAAACACTACATACATGCAATGAACAACTTGCTGAAGCTTTAGAATCAAATATGTTGCAGAATCAACAAAATAGCTGTTACACATTCACAAAACAAGTCATTCCAAGATGTGTTGGCAAACCCCACACACTAATAAACTAAATGGCATACAAGAGAAACACAGTACAGTACAACATGAAATCACAACATATATCATGGTGGAGGTATGCCCTGAGAGCAGGAAAGAGTTTGAAAACACAGGTACTCTACCAAAAATAGTATCTCTTCGGCCTGTTGGCCAAAAGGGCAAAGGTAAAACTCATGTCAATCTTGCACAACCCACCACAACATCATCTATTGCAAGTAAGAGAACATTATCATTATGGGTTGATGTTTTACACAAAATATTCTCAAGAAAAACAAAACAAAGCTAATGCAAAACATGAATGTTTTAGATGTATTTCGACAGAGCGGGCAAAAGAGCCTCGGCCAAGTAGTGGCAAAATTGGTAGGACATTGGCAAATACTGTTCCTCATTTGGTCTCTTTTGTCCATGCAAACACGGACAACAGATGACAGTTTCAGACAATTCAAACGGGCATAGCTAAAGCCGGCGTGACCTTGCCAAAAGAACTTGGCATGGTTGAGAACCCAAATAGACTGTCCCTTATCAACTCTATGATTAGTATGGGAATTGATGGAATATTAAAACATATTAGCAGGTAATGGGACAGGCGGGGCAATGATTGACACTTACAGCTGTATGCCACTTCATGTGAGCTTGGGCATAGGGTTGCAAATTCTGAATATAATAGAAGATACTGGACAAGGACATAATACAAAGTCAGGGAGATAGGGAACCATACTCACTGGTACTGGAAAAGAAATCAAGGCTTTTAAGATGTTGTCAAAGAAGATACAATCAGAGAATTTAGGGAGCAGCAAGAACAGATAAAATTGCAAATCCTAGTCACTTTGAGCATAATGGGCAAAGAGGTTACAGACTCAATAGTGTGCTTGCAAGAAAATCAAGGAACAGTATAAATGAAAAAAGGGAAGATAGGCTCTTATAATGAAGACATGCCATTCAGATGAATTTGAAATTATTACCATAATGTCCAGTTTTTCATGAAATTGCCCTGTATGCCTGATATGTTCTTTCATGCTTACTTTTTGTTTGTCAACAGTTGAGGGGTGTATGGAGTTGGATAGACCAATTATAACATATCCAGTAAAGCTGCCCAGCTTCAGCACTACAGTGGAAAATGCTCTGGCAACCAAAACAGGAACATTCAGCAACTGGGATTCTATCCTCAGGGAAACTGCACATTACTTTGAAGCTGTGCTACATAGAGGGTAATCATTCTGTTCCCTTTTTCTGTCTCTTTTCAGACCGTTGATCATTGCAGATGCAACGTAGATATTATACGTCTCAATCAGTAATCAATTATAATTTTCGGAGATGTTTTGGAGGTGTCTGCAACCCGCTGGATGCCAAGTTGCGTGTCAAGCAATCAGCGCAAGCACTGACGCTCAAATATGATGCGCCAAGCTCACTTTCATCGTGCGGCGCATAAACAATAATCGGCCGATCACTAACCACAACGTGTCGCTTTTTCGTAGGAAAGCGTTTCCAAAAGTTTTTTAGGAAAAAAATCTGATTAATTTTTATTTTTTCAATTCAAAAAGACGTTTTTGAAACGGCTATAACTTTTTACGCCCAAAGTGATTTTGGGGGGATTTTGAACACAAAATAGTACATTTCCTACTCAATACAACAGTATAAAAAAATCAGTTTGAGGATTTTATTCCAGCTGATGGCCATTTCAGAGGTCTCACGCTCTAACTAAATATCCACCAGAGCACAGAATCAGTCAATTACAGTGATCCAACTGCTGATGAAGAATAGTCATTCATCAAAGGGCATTAATTGACAAGTATGTCATCCAACATGAACCAGATGCAGAGCCCATGGACAAGGCATCAAGCACTTATCAATAGTGCACAGAATGCAACAAAAAGTGCCATAGGGGCATTAATTGACAAATATGTGATCCAACATGAACCAGATGCAGAGGCCATCGACAAGGCGTCAAGCACTTATCAGTGCACAGAATGCAACAAGGAACCGTACAAAACTAGGAATGGGCTTAAAAAGCACATACAAAATAAGCATCCTGATTCCCCTCAAATTCAGGATGTAGAGAAAAGTAAAGCGGCAATTGGCGACTACTGCAGAACTGCCATGGTATGATTTTGTTGGTGCACAATTTTACCAATGCCAGAAAGTGGGGATGGAGAACGGATTATTTGTCTTTACAAGATTTTTACTCTACACTTTAAAGCCACTGATACTTTTAAGTACATGTAAGCTTCATAAATGCTCAAGGGACAGATTCAGTGTCTTCCTCCTGAACGACTCAGCCATAAAACTAGTTCTGAATGGTCATTTTTTGGTCCGTTCAGTTGTCTAGACCCCCTTTCAGTGTCAATATTCCATTCCCTAAACTAGAGTTTCAGATATTGGGGCTGCACACCCCTACCAAAACCAAAGTTGGGTACTACATCCATTCAACATGTGCACACTTCTTCAGTCATGACGACAACACAAATGGTGTTAAACTATCTCTTGGCAGCCCCTTCAGCTTTGACTTGTGCTTAGCTGTTCCACTTCATCAAAATTACCAATGTGGAATTGACTGCGGAATTTTGAACATGCACAGAACCACAAACTGTATATTCATTTGAGAAGCATGTGGATCAATGTACTTGTGTGTTTCCCATTCATGATGCAGGTCCAGATTGTATTGTACATGTAGATTTCAGTGAAACTTTGACTGATGAGGAATTGCCTTCATCAGATTCATCAGATTCAGGTACGAAGAGAAGAAGACCTCACCATAGTGATTTGCTATCAATGAAACAACCAGCTCAAAGCACAAGACTGAGAACATTTTGAAAAAAGCAGTGAGGAAGTATTCAGAGTCAGAAGGTGAAAGTTGAAAACTATATTATGCACTCCTTTTGACCTATTTATGTTCACAAAAACAGTGGCGAGACTATAATGAGGTTAAAGCCTGATGGCCTAATGGCTTTATCAGATGTAAATTCAATGTCTACGGCAAAATGTCTTGCAATACGCGTCACAGGCTTTATGCCAACAACACGGTATTGGAGGACGCAACAATTAGTTACAAACTTCACTGCCCAGATGAAAGTATTTGAGCCGTACAGCGTATTAAAGAAAGAAGAGAAATACCAGGGTCAGCAGAATCAGTTGAGCCCATCAATATACCAGGTAACTTTCCTGATTTGGTCTCCTAAATGTCAAAACCTGGATGTATCATTACCAGGATGCCTTATAATGTTTTTCACAGGTTTAGAAGAAGACATTGAAAAGGGCTTGATGAATGCTGGAGAAGATCCCAAAACGTTCAGTGGAACAATTCAAGTCCACGTCAAAGATGGAGGAGATAGAATGGGGGAAGTAAAGTGCAAACAGCAGAAGACAAGCAGGAGTAAACTTCTGCTTATAATACAGTTTTACAGTGCTAAAATTACCACTGCACAAAGATGGTGAAGATGCCATAATATATGAGAATAAGAGTAATTCCCAGCCAGGAGCTAGTCCCTGGACCCCCAAAACGGGGCCCTAAGGCGGGCCCAATGGAACCCACCCGGTAGGGCGCTCGCATTTTGTACATTACCTTCGCATAAATTTTCAAGCATTATACTGATGCTCCCAGACACCAAAAATTATTCCTATGCCCTGTAAACAAAAAATGTCAAATTAACTGCATCACTTTTTCCCATTTCACAAGCTGCTTTTACAGTTTTTTGAGTGAATATGCTGCTTCAGGTGATCATGAAAGCAAATTAAAGCGTTATATCACTGAGAATATCATGGACCTTTCGAGAACCCCAAACAAGGAAAGGAAAGCCTGGACCACCTTTGGATTTAGTGATATTCATATAGCAGAAGTTAAGGGCCTGGATGTTTACCTACAGCTACATTTTATTTTTCTAACCTGGAAAATCAATGGTAATGCTAGCTTAAACATTTACACCTATACCTACCATAATCAGTTAGTCTCTTTGCATACATTTATGTTCTGCATTTTGATCTCAAAATGAAGATTGTAGAAAGAAAGTATGTCATATTATATATCATTCAAAAGCTGCGATTATATAAGAGAATTTAAATATGTCATGAACTCACTTTGAAAAGCACCACACATATGTGCCCCGTCATATCTAAAGGTACCTTAATACCGGCATAGTAAATTACGAGATACGGGCCATTGAAGCTAAGCATCAAGGGACAGATTCAGTGTCTTCCTCCTGAACGACTCAGCCATAAAACTAGTTCTGAATGGTCATTTTTTGGTCCGTTCAGTTGTCTAGACCCC
>JXSR01S025493.1:18289-37335 GCA_000969725.1 Ophiothrix spiculata
GATGGCCAGCCGATGGCAACTAATTTGCATGTGAAATTGCCATCGGATGGTTATCAGATGGTATTGCTATCCGATAACTATCCGATGGCCAGCAGATGGTCATCTGTTGGGTACAGTTTTTTTGCTATGGGAGTACCTTAACCTTTTACCAAAAGGTTTTCTGAATAACAAAGATAATTGGAGACATATATATAGACATGAAAAGATATGGACTGCTATCTGTGATTTTGTCTGTACAAATTGTGAAGCCAGGTTGCTTAGATGAAGCTTTAATTAACAAAAATGGTAAACATTAACTTTTGTGAGAATCAGTTCATGGATATCCATGTTCATGCCAAAATTGTAGTTTTGAACTAGGTAATGTTTTGCCATGTATGCACCTTTTTTTCAGTAAATTCCATTTCAACTTACATGTATTGTCATCCCCAAGCAAGTCTATGCAGATCAAATCATTACCCTAAACACGGATAAAATTTCATTGGTGGGGATCTGAAATTCCTGAACCAAATCATGGGAATTGGATCATTCAGTAGCCTTTACTCCTGTGTGTAGTGCAAATGTCATAAAAATTGGCCCTAAGATATGTCAAAAGTTTGGCCTGCTCAAACTATTGATGGAATTGGCAGGCTTGCTGTTAAGACAAAGGACACTTTCAATTGCTAAACATGGTGGGAGAATGCTAGTAAGATTATCAACATTGATGGTATAGGCAATTCCCCAGGTGGAAGCAACAATAAACTTGTTCAAGTATTGACACATCCAGATAAATTCCACTCTGGGCGTCTAACAGACAGGGATTCTTTGTGACTGCATTGGACATACCTCAAACAGAATTTGTTCCCACACATTGGCTGTTGCAAAGAATAAACATGCACTGGAAATAATAAGTGCATGGGATCATCCCAAATTATGTAGACCACATTGTGGAGCCCATGTACAATCCCAGATAGAGTATAAGTACACAAAGGAATGAGAAAGTACATGAGCATACCAAAACAAGGGTGAGAGACACTACATCATTTACACATGGAATACACATTGATATGGAGAACTTTCCTCAGACAGAAAAAACATACGTAGTTTTCATAAAGGATACAAAGGCATGTAAGTGTTATGGTTGCAAAGGACACTTCTGATAAGGTTCATATGATCAGCCTCCACAAGAACCATTTGTCTTGTTTCTGATATGAACAGAAATCAGGTTGTATAAACGGAAAGGTGAGTCTGAGCTTCGGTATTCAGCATCAAAGGAAAATATAACCAAAGTTGCACGCTTTATCGGAGAATGAGCCTCATATTCATCTTGGCTTTGGTCTCAATGGTGGTGAGAGAGACTAAGGGGATCAGCCTAGACATTTCACTACATAATTTATACAAATATTGATTATACATAATTAACATGAATATTAATTAATCAATTAAGATTGAAATATAATGGAATGGTAATTGGAATTTTTAAAAGGCATGGAACACATGTGTTTTTGGAGTGGTGTATGATTAGCTGTACATAAGCTTGGGTTGTGGAATAAAAACTGTTAAAACATAATTTTTTTTAAAGCATTAGAGGGATTATTTCTTGTTTAAATGAGTATGTTTGCAGTTCATAATTGCTTAGGTAAGTCATCATAAATCTGAGTAAACTGATGTGATAAATATGACCGTCTTGCCTTGCACATGGACTTTAATTGGTACTGTCATACACGAACAGGATTGAACAAGTCTAGGTTCAAAGATGGACAAGGTAATCCAAGAGGGTTCGTCAGTGCCTTGGGCATCGCACCAAGAGGCCTGCTTCCACTCTATAGAGGCAACCAAATTCATATCATGTTTTACATTGCAGGAAAATTGATAAAAGACTTTTTCACAAAGTTTTATCAGAGGGGAATGTCACATGTGGTGGCCTGCAGAGTGCACTTCTGCTTGATTTTTCTCACCCATCGCCAAAGTTGAGCTTCAGGTTCTGGGTCTCCTCAGCAAACTACTAACTGGCCCATGGATGAAGAAAATTTACCAGAGAAGTGAATCTGAAGTAAGTCACATTTATGGAGTCAGAGTGGTTAAGCAAGTGTTGCCAGTTGTGAAGGACTTTGCAAAGGACACAAAGGCCACCCTGACTTTATCCAAAGGCTTATAGTTGATGAAAATCTTTTACATACTATGATGAAAGCATGTCTCCTGAAAGTGGATGAAGTCCTGCATTGTCAATATGCTTGATGCTCGACTGATAGAAACAATTGGAAAGAAGAATTAAGTGTGGACAACATAGACACACAAGTTTGAAGAGTTGATATAAGAAAAGACCTTAGAAACATCTTGACTGGTAAAGTAATTGGTCACCAAGCAAATTTGTCATGCATGCATGTGTTACAATGACAAAACAAATAAACAAACTTTGTACTATGGAAAGGTAAAAAAAATGGTGAAGAAATCTGGTGGAACTTACCATATTGGATTTTGGATGAAGGGAGAGTCTTTCGAAGAAGATGCAGAGGACTACTACCATGTATGCCCTTGCAGCAGATCTGATTTGTGGTGACCACACATTGGCATAAACATACAAGATATAGTTTTTACAATGTAAAAAGGTGAAAAAATAATATAAAAGTGTGGTAAAATGTTCACTTTCTGAAATATGGTGAGGTAACCTTGTAAGAAGCAGTTGTCTCTTTAATAATGTAAATTCAAATCACAATGGTAGATTTATTTTGACAGTCAATTTTCTGTTTTTATTTTCTCAAGTAACAATTTTTTTTTAATTTCACTGTTTGTTTTATTTAATGAAAGTCTTAGATTTGCGTCCAACGCCCGCATGGTCCAAAACCTCCCGCATGAAAAACTCATTATTTAAAAAAAAATTCATTATTTGAGTAAACCATATCTTTTGTAGAAATTACTAGAAATGGCATTTCCGCAGTCCTTTACCTCCGGCGCTTTAACTCAGGTCAATACATCCAAGCTCCAATAGATGGATCCGTATTAGTACTCGCCGACAACGTGTTTTTTACAGGCTGCGATATCCGAATTTAGAGCGACATAACTACTTCTACTATTCAACGTGATTGGTCCTTCAGCTGTCAATCGACGTGAACGAACCAATGAAATACGTCGATCTTCACGCTATGTGTTTGCAAATGATAATTCGAGGCGGCACAAATGCAGAAGCTGAGAACAGCTCAGAAAGAGCAGCTTCGGGACCTCCTGGAAGACATCGACTACACATGTGGCTTTCAATTTGGTAAGTACAGTGTGTGCTAGATCTATTTACTGGGATAAATTGTCATTGTGTTTCAACACCCAAGATGCTTTGCGGAACTTTAAATTTTTTTTTTAATGATTCTGTATTTCATTTAGATGACTTGGACATGGAGGTCTTTATTAAAGATCGCGACTGCAATGATCCTATCGAGAAGCTCTACTTTTCATATGACTACGAGCCCTGCTGTATCTTTTGCAGCGAGTATCTTCACGGTGTTGAGCAAGATGACGAGTTCTATCCACAATGTGATGACTGCGATGAGGCACCAATCAGGAAGCGGAGATTAGTTTGATATCGGGAAGCAGAGACTATAAGCCCCAGGCTGGGGAATTAACATATTTATACATTTACATTTGTTTGCATTTAAAAAGTTACAGTACTTGATAAATTCAAAAAGTGACTTCAATTTGCAAGTTTGAAACCTCAATCAGGAAGTGGACACTACTGAGATTTTGTCTGTACTCCAAAAAACAAGCGTGCATGGCACACTGGTTGTCCTTTTGAATTGTAATGATCTGTATACAACTTGATCGTTGACATTTTATTTGCAGTTTCATAACGTACTATAAATACTATTAAGGTAACTGACGCATTGGTTAGAATGGCTGGGTATCAACATCATGATCCTACCCTAGAGATGCATGGGCAGCTGGGTCATTATATTGCATCCATAGCATAGTCACCCTTCTATCAACAAAACCTGGAGGTGAACCCTACACTGTGTGAAACATCTACATTTTCTGTTATGTGAACATCAAAAATGTTGCATTTCAAAAACCTGTAATATGTGTTAACTGCACTGTTTTGTATGTTTGTGGTACATAATATACGTAGTCTACATTATCTAGTTGCTCTGACTGAGATAAAAATAGGCCTGTTGCACAGAGCTAAGCAAAAAAATTGTAATTCCAAAATATGAGCAAAATCAGACAAACGATTTTTGAGATATTGATGTTTAAAGTTTCTTTGTATTCTATTGTTTTTGCCAATATATTGATGAAGTTAATGAGGAAAACTGGCAAAATGTGCTCATTAGTATTAAATTTTGCCAATATTTTTCCAATATTTTATGAATAAACATTCATACTACTTTTACCTTTAATAATTTTTACTTGAAACTTTGCCAATGTGTTTCTATGACCTAAAACTTTAATGTATGATTTACCCGCCCATCTTATTTGCATATTTGCATAATTAATTAGCTTTTTGTATAATGCTCATTAATTATGTAAAATAAAAATAGTATGAAGATTTATTCATAAGATATTGGTAAAATATTGGCAAATATGAATATTAATGAGCACATACAGCCAATTTTACTCATTAAGTTTATCAATATATTGGCAAAAATGATAGAAAATAAAGAAATTAAAATCAAGTATATCTTGGCAACCGTATGTCCGAATTCCTTCAAACAAAGACCATTTTGCTCAGTGTTTTAAGCTTTACTTGTCCAATGTAATCAAGTGCCTCTAAATGCAGTTTCTAATTTCCAGAAACATCCTTTTGATCCATCTTAATCACCGAATATGATTTACTGGGAAAATAATAAATAATGAAAAAAAGACAAATCTAAGACTTTCATTAATTGGCAATTTTGATTTTATTAAATGCAGCTAATATATCATGCCAAAACAAAATACGCCCAGCCCACAGGAAACGGACTTGGGTTTTTTAGCCTTAGATAGGATTGCTTTATCATGCAGGTTACTAATTATTGAATATTTTCGTTTCTTTGTCGCATCACTCTCTTGAACTTTATGGACACCAAGATGCCAGACATGGATCATGAAGAAAGTATGTGTGCAATTTTTGTCAAGAAATGTAATGGTATTACAGTGTCAGTATTACATCACTGTTTAAGTTCAATATTTTTGCTTCAAATGGTGTTCCCTCAACATTTCTAATTTCATCATGTATACAGACAACCTGAACAATATCCAAGGTGTGTATAGTGATGGAGCTGTGACGAGGGCTACCACTAACAGGTTCAGTGAAGAGAACTTTGGACCAGCTATTTGGCGTTAGAGCTGCCACTCTTACAGGTTCAGTGAAGAGAACTTTGGACCAGCTATTTGGCGTTAGAGCTGCCACTCTTACAGGTTCAGTGAAGAGAACTTTGGACCAGCTATTTGGCGTTAGAGCTGCCACTCTTACAGGTTCAGTGAAGAGAACTTTGGACCAGCTATTTGGTGTTACAACAGACACCAGACAACGAGATTCATATCAATACAATGACAACATTGTCCAATTCCTGAACAGGTATCAGGACTTGAAGACTCTTTGGACCAGGGGTGTGAAAGCCAGGTGCTAAAAAAGCTAACAAAATTATTTGATTTAGATTTATCCATTCAGATTGGTCAGACACTAATTTTGTTTCGGGCAAGTATGTAAGTGTACACCTTATAGTATTTACGTTTCAGCTGTAATTGTTTGCATTTGATTATTATGCAATTTTCCTTTCTGAATGTCTATTTAACCTTTGTAGGATACATTACATTTCCATACGTACAAACCGTCTACAGCTTAGGCAGATATTTTGTTCCGGGCAATTTGCAAGCATTACAGTGTAGATCTTAAATATTTGCTGTAAAAGATTACAAAATGTAATTAAAATTTATCTTTGCAAAGCCAACGGGTTTGTTTCCAAAATCAGAAAATCAAAAAAGGGAGGGAAACAAGGTTCTAGATTTGCAGCTTGGCTTGGGAAAGGGCAAGTCTAGAAATTAAAAATTGTACATGCTGAGTATACTAAGACAGGTCTGCTTGACACCATTAAAGAACTTGACGAAAATGCCAACTTGAAGGCAGCCTGTGTAAAGCAAAAGCTAAAGAAACTTACACAGAAAATCAAGAAATTTGAAGCACACAAGGAAAAGTATAAGCAATGAGCATTGTGCTTCTCTATACTATTAAGAAATAAACAAACTGGAAACAGTCAAGGTGGTGTAATAAGACTGCATATTCTAAGCGACATACACAAAGGTTCTTTTCCAATTATCAACCACATTGCAAAGATGGTTGGATAATTTATCTTATTACTTGCAAAACATGCAACATGCAGAATGTTGGTAAAACCACTACGTCATTATATTATTGCCAACCATTAAAGTGATATAAAAACCACAATACCCCTCGCAGTAAAAACCTTCTTATAGATAGGCATTTTAATATGCCAAATCATACATTCAACGATATTTCAATAATTGACACTGAAAAAATGGCTAGTTGATCTACAGCTGGTCAATTGACGAATTTCAAATTGCTTACCAGTCACAAGTTATCAGAAACCACAACATGAGCACATTTTTTAACTTTAGACAGAAATACATATCAGGATGAACCACCATAAATCTATAAACAACTTCAGGAGTCACTGTGACGAACATGTTGCTGTCCATTTTTCCTAAGGGAACCATTCCATTGAAGACCTTCGTATCACCATAATTGAGCAGCTTGGTAGTCAATCTCAATTCAGATACCAGTTAAAAGAAAGATTCTGGAATAACACCTTCAGACTGATCAACCTTTTGGTCTCAATATTCTGCGCAAATGTAGCAGTTCCCTGAACCCGTATTCTGTAACACCAGTTTCTCAATATTGTTTTACCATCCACCAATAATCCGGAACATTCCAGAAGCAATCAACCAAAGAAACTAATGCATTTCAGACAAGAAATCTTTTGACAATGCTATCCCTCCATATCAAGAAGCCTTAACCAGAAGCAGATACAGCCACAAACACTCTCACCAAAAAAAAACCTCATTGTTTATTCTCCAAGTATATATTATAATCTGACTCTAAAACTAAATGGAATGATTTGCAAGCTCAAAGTAAATACTTGCTACACTGATGGATAAAGGTCTAATTTTCTACCTGAACTAATAGTGAAATTAAGTGCAGATTATGCTGGCTATTTCAAGGAAAAAAGAGTTCTTCATTCTCCTCAAAAATATTTGCGGCAAACTAAAATCCTGCTTAGTTCCTTTTGCTTTTCACAGATTGGAACTATCTGGCAACAATCCTAGAAAACAACAAGGAGTGTACGCAACCACATTTGCTGTGCATAGGGGAGGATAGAAGATATCCAGAGTAAACATTTGTTATACTTGAGCAAAACGCAATTCTGTTTCCATAATAAAGGAGTGGATAAGTTTTGATGTCAATACAATAGAAACCCAGTGCAAAACCTACTTTTAAGCGAAGTTTTATTTTTGAAAATTCATGTCCACTCCCAAAAATAAAAACCTTGCAAAAATTTTTACTTTTTCAGTATTAAAAGTAAACTTGCAATAAATGTTTTATGAAATTAAAAAACCAATTGATAGTTGTCACTTAAGTTTTGCTTGTAATTTTGAGTATATTTTGAAAACAAATATTTTGTGAAATGGAAAAAATATCTTCATTTAATGAAAGAGATCAGCTTTGCCTTGTTCACTGAAACTTTCTCTTTTACCTCATGAAAAAATGTTTACCATTGCATTTATAAACATTCAATCCATACATTTATTTCATATTTTCATGTTGTTTATAAAATACAAAAATGATAAGGAGGCAAGGGAGATGGCAGATTCGGTGGGTATGGCAGAACAGGTACCCAGGGTTTCGAAGAGACAGACCATCAGAGACAATCATGAGCACAGTACTGCTGAGGAGTATTATATGGCTTATTCCATATAGTCGGGACATTTGTATATTTAGTAGGACTAACGATGTTTCATAGAATTTTTCATCATGTTATTGTGCGTCCATCGCGATAATTTTTTGTTTAATAATATGAATATTATAAAATGGCTGCATACATAAGAGAGTTTAGAGAGAGAAAGAAGTTGGAAAAGATGAAGGAAGAGGCAGAACAAAAAACAACAAATGAAGTAAGAAAGAAGGCAAAGACGCGTGCAGAAACAGAGAAAGAAAGAGCCTTTAAAGACAAGGATGCTGCCAGGCAAAGAGCTGCTATGACCCTGAAGTGTAAAAAAAGGAGATAATTAAAAGACGATGTGAAAAAAGAAGAACAGAAAGACAGTTAATAGAAGATGTTGTGCACCAACAGCAAGAATTAGATGAGCAGTGAGTCAGGCAGAAAAAACAGCTTGAGGAGGAGGCAAAGAGATTGATGGATAAATGGTCAAAGCTAGAAAAGAAGAAGGATGCACGGAAGGCTTCCCCAGCAAAACGCAAACGACTGTCGCGAGCAAGGGCATCACTATCAAAGAACCCCCTTCTCTTTGCTGAGACTGTTACAGATCTTGTAAATAAAGCATCACCTAGAAAAAAGGGACTCTTGAGTAGAAACTTGAAGATGCATGTTAAAGACTGGAGATCACATGTCAGTGATGCTCTGGCTGAGAAAATGAGTGCCATCCATAAGTCAAGGAAAAAGAAGGGTGTTGAAGAGGGCCATTGGGTCAACATTACAGGTATGCAAGAAGTATAGGATGCAGGGGAAAGTTAGTAGAGCATTGAAGATGTCTAGTAAAAGTTTCAAAACCAAACCACTCAACAGAGATAGAAGAAAAATCGCCACCTCTGTTAAGAAAGCAGTCCATGATTGCTACAAGGAATGCAGTATTACTCTACCTGACAAGAGATTTGTCAGCAAGAAATCTGGTAAATCAGCAGGGTTTCTGACTCAACCTATTATGCAAGTGTATAGCAAATTTAAAGCTAAGCATCCTTCCACCAAGATGGGATTTTCGAAATTTGCGACGCTACGACCATCCCACATCAAGACGAGGGGCGCAATTAAGTATCGGGGATGTTTATGCGAGTACTGCGCCAATGTCGAGTTAAGATAACGTTGATAAATCAACAGGCACGTCGCGACAACTTGGCCACACCATTCGTCAACATATATGATGGTGAAAACAGCACCATGTGCGGTAAAGACGGAAAGTACCATAAACTTGAATGTGTGATGAGGGAGTGCAACGAGTGCGGAGTGGCAAATATTTCAACTGTTTTGGAGCCTTTGAGGAAGAGGGAGCGTGGTAGTATTGCCTGGAAGAAGTGGGAAAGTGAGGAGGAAACCAAGAAGATGGTTCTCAATTCTAAGTTAGACAATCTTGATCACATAATAAACGACTTGGAAGATGATCTGGAGCCATTCACCCAGCACTTGCTGACGGCATCATGGCAGAGTATACAAACACAACATGGTTTGAGGGGAAGTATCGCAAAATACTGTCCCCGAGGTGTTGGATGATGGAGACTTCCTCCCGAGGCAAAGCCGAGGGAGGAAGTCTCCATCATCCAACACCGAGGGACAGTATTTTGCAATACTTCTCTGAAATAAACCATGTTGTATTTGTTTTACTACACCTCAAAAAAGTCAAAATATAACTTGAAAATAAATCTCAAAGTCAACAAATTCAGTACTTTACCGTGAGCCATACGGTAGTACCATGCGGAAGTTTTTACTCTTTTCCCCGCGTGTGTGTATTTTACAAAGGTGCAACGCGTAAACGCATACCCGCGCGGCTGTACTTGAGTATTAACGCACACGCGGAAAAGGAGTCAAAAATACTTTTTGCGCGTCTTCCCTAGTCAACCAATAAAAATGCTGTATTAACTAATAAATATTCAAGAGGTGTAGTAATAGGCAATACTTTAATTTAGCGAAGGATCCACCACGAGGATGGGTTGTAATGGTATTTGACTTTGCGGAGAACTATAGCTGTCAATATCAAGACAAAATTCAAAGCGTCCACTGGGGACATTCAGCAGCATCTCTGCATCTAATAGTATGCAACTATCGATGTGCGCACTGTGATGATATCATCACACACTCCCTTATCATGGTATCTGATGACATCTCCCACAACTATCACGTTGTACACCATAAGGTTTCTGTGGAGACTGTTTTTCCATGTCGACATGTTGCAATAATTTTTTGTCGACGTCGACATAATGTCGACATAAAGTGATATCAAAGAGTCGTTTTTTCGCCGGACTCATGAAAATGTTTGAATGAGCTTTAATGACCCGTTTTAGACGTAGAAGTACCAATAATATAGTAATTTTTTTTTAAAGTTCTTTCTGCGTACGACAATGTGGATGATATAAAATTGATATTTTATAACTTTTTTGTTTTTTGTTCGGAACCATCGTAATAACTTAACTTAAACTTGTCAACAAATAAGTATTAAACTACTTATGCAAAACTTTAAACACTTGTTAAAGCTCAACTAATGAACAGCCATAACTTTACAACCAAATGCAAGTTTTATGAAATTTTACTTGCCCAGTTCTGTCGACAAATGAGATTTCATGTCGACATGTCGAGATATGCTTTATGTCGACATTTATGTCGACATAAGACCTGTCGACAGAAACCTTAGTACACCAATTGACACAAATGGCTATCCCAATCATCCAGTCACAAATCAAAATAGACAGAATTGTTAGATTTTCCTATGGTGCTCCGAATGCAGTAATGGCAGGGACGTCAGTTATTAGGGATGCTAGGGAAATGTTTAACTTTGTTAGAGATAATGAGGTTCGTCCTACTGAGGAAATGCCAGGCAGGTGTTATCATTTTAGACGTGATGCTATTTGGGTTAGTTCTGAATCCATCAGCAGGGATCGAGGTCGTCGTGCACTTAAAGCAGTTGATGGAACAAGACAAATTCACAGTGTGGTGTCAGTCAAGCCTGAAGTGGTGGCTACAAGAAATCTATCTTGTTTTTGTCAAGGATGTGCCCAGAAGGATGGAGATTGCAAGAATGCCTCTTATGTCAAGCCATACAGGCAAAGGTAAGACAAAATACCCACTTGCAAACCAAACAGTATTTATAGTGTAAGTGCAAAGCATATTTGTTTTGAAGTCTTATGATTGAAGATGTGCTATAATTTAAATTATTTTTAACTGAACTAGCGGGGTACATACTTCTCTTTCCTTTATATAGGAACGTTTCTGCATATTATACTAACTGCTATAAGCTACGAATCAATATGAAGGTGAACTATACAAGGGGGGTGCACGCGAAGCGTGCAACCCCGCTAGTTATTTCTATAACAGATACAACTGAGTGCATCTATGAAAACAGGGAAACCAAAGATTTTATAAAACTGACCTGTTGGGTAGGATTTGATTAGATATTTAAATGCTTATCATGCTCAAGCTGTCTTGATAAAATGGTAAAATCTTTCCATAGTTATTCTGCCATTGAATTAACCAGCTTCACACCAGCATGACTGGAGTTTTTCAAAGTGTGCTTTTCCTTAAATTAAGCCTGATAACACAAAAGAGTAAGAAAAGAATATTGCATTTGAACAGATTTAGACAGCAAAGATTAAATATAAGTCAGTAAAATCATGCTCCTGCAAACCTTCAGTCTCCTTATTGTCATTTATGATTATTTGTTCCAAATAATTAAAAGTCAATTACAATTGCAATTATCAACATCTGAAAGAAAAGTACAATGCATTATTGTGGCATCATTTAGAAACACTAATAGATTTGGAACAGATAAGTAACAACTTTGTACATGCACTAGAACAAGGGAACAAAATAAAGCAACAAATGCATCATTACACAACACAAAGATCAATTAAATTGTACCAAAGAGAAATGCTATAAGTTGAGCACTCAGCTTCAAACACTCAGACATAAATTTCCAACAGGCAGCCCAAATAAAGACTCCCAAAAAAGTATCGCCTCGTCTCGAAAAAATGACTCGTGCGCCATTACGGTACTCGCAAACGTAATTTGAAGATATTGTAAACAAGCGCTGGAATTTCAGCTTTCATTTGACACCCTATTTCTGATTATTGACTGAGAAACACCGAAGTTATGAACATTTAAAACCCTCAAGGTCAATTTTTAAAAGTTGCTAATTTCATTTTTTGCACTGTACAAACCAGTAGCGCAGACCTAAGGAACAAGATGAGGTGAGTTTGGTCACTGAAGCTAGCGGGTTTTTTTCCAAACCATATGTCATTGAATTCTAACCATCATCCATCAAGATATTGTTTTTGTTTTCATCTTATTAATGATGAGAAACAATATAAAACTTCAGATTCAACTGGTAGGCATTACTAGCCTTAAAAACATCGCGCACCGTTATTCGTCCTCTGTGTGGTCTGGTACCTGCGCCATGTCTTTAATGTCAGTAATGACTACCAATTGAATGTCGTTTCTCTCGTTTTATGTCGTTTTTTCATTATTTATAACAATGAATTTATGAAAAATTAATGAAAAAAATCCATATCTTGATTATTGTTGATGGATAATGCTTAGATACCAATGACCGCGTGTTTCAGTCCCTAAACTCACCTCATTATCATCCTTACTCTTGCGTTACTGGTTTGTACAGTGCTAAAAATGAAATTAGCAACTTTTAAAAATCGACCTCGAGGGTTTTAAAAGATCATAACTTCAATGTTTCTCAGTCAATTGTCAAAAATAAGGTGTCAAATAAAAGCTGAAATTTCAGCGCTTGTACACAAATTCTTTAAATTATTTGCGAGTACCGTATTGGCGCACGAGCTATTTTTTCGAGATGAGGCGATACTTTTTTGGGAGTCTTTACATGAACATCAAGGCATTATCCATAAACTCCAACAAGAAAAAGAAACACTACATACATGCAATAAACAACTTGCTGAAGCTTTAGATTCAACTTTGTTGCAGAATCAAGAACTCTCTAACAACATAGCTGTTATACATTCACAAAACAAGTCATTCCAAGAACAGGTTGCCAAAACTCACACACAAATAGAACATCTGAACAATATGACATACAAGAGAAACACAGTATGATACAACATGCAATTACAACATCTATGGTGGAGGTATGCCCTGGGAGCAGGAAAGAATTTGAGAATACATGCACACTTGTTGGCCAAAAGGTAAAGGCAAAACTTATGTCAATCTGACACAGCCCACCACAACATCATATATTGCAAGTAAAAGCACATCATCATGGGTTGACTTTTTTACAAGTTAAGTGTTATAGATATTCTAAAGGAAAGAAAAGCAAAGCCAATGAAAAACATCAATGCTTCAGTCATATTTTGATAGAGCAGACAAAAGAGCCTACCATGTAGCAGTAAAATTGGTAGGTCATCGATGAATACGGTTGCATTTATGAACAATAATAATTCAAAATATCGCCCCACTGAAGACGAAAAATTGTCAAAAAAAGGCAGAAAAAGCCCCCACTAATCCCACAAAAAATAAGCCTGTGGCTGCGGGCCACCAGACTGGCAGTATGAGAAGACTTCTAAAAGTGTTACACAAGATAAATGTAAATATTCTCAAGGAAAAAAACAAAGCTAATAATGCAAAGAAAAAGTTTAGTGCTACAAAAATATCAACTGGGGCTGCTGGCCACCAGAAAAGAACTAAAGCTACAAAGATAAAGATTGAGAAAATTGCTCTGCATTAACAAAGATCCATGTTAATGACCTCATATGGTCTCTTTTGTCCACACAAACAAGGGCAACAGGTGACAAGTTTCAGGCAATTCAAACGGGCATAGCTAAAGCACGCATGGCCTTAAAAATACTTACTTTGATTGAAAACCCAAAAACACTCACCCTTACCAATTAGTGACAATTACAAGTACCACCACATTAGAATACAACCTCATACTTTCACAAGTATTTAAGATTTGTCAACTTTGGATTCACAAGATATTCAAATTATTTTGAACTGTTTTTGCGTACTTTTCTTGCTTTGACACAGGTGGAGCAAGATTTTTGATTTTTTTATTTATTTATTTATTTACACATTCGGCTATGAAATCAAACAATTAAAAACAAATTACAGTAGATACAATAAGATCATTTTATGCCCTGATGCAACAGATGGACTATTCTTGAAGTGGCCAAAATACTATTACAGAGAGACAGGTTGATTGGCATCAACTGTTGAAATTTGACAGGGACATCTAAAGTGGTAAGACATTTTGAACAAAATCCGACACTTAAAATTTTTGACTCCCATAGGCCAAACATGTGACCCCTGTAATCACCTTTTATGTTTTTGGTTATATCTGAAAAAAACCTTCATCAGATATGGGTCAAAGTATACTTTTACTGCTGATGATGAGAGGAACATGTTAATATGGTTTAAAACAAAATTGGACCAATTTTGAAGTTTGTCCCCTGCAATGACTTTTACCCCCTTCCTGCAGGGTCCCATGCAGGTGACTGAGTTTGTGTCCACCCTAGTGAACATGTTACCTATGGTCCATAGAGCCCAAATAGATAAGACACATTAAAATAATAATTTCTCGTTGCAGTTTTACCCCTAAAATGGGGTTTTGCTCCCTAGGTATACATCTGCAGAACAATATCTCACGATCGAGGAAGTAATCAAAATTGTCTTTCTCACTAACACTAAGCAAATAGATGGAATGATTGCACAGCAACTGCGATTATAATAATGAGGAAGACACACAGAAAACTATTCAAGAGACTTTGTCGGATCTTAATCCCAAATGTGAAAAGACAGTGATTGTAAATGTAAGTATAAATATCAGTTAAAGACTCACAGAACAGAATAAGTTAAGGCTTGAATCCATATCAGAACCTATGACTCCTCGGACATTTGCTGATTGCCTTTTGGCTGCATCACTCCTTAGACCCAGGCCAACTACAGCAGTAACTAATGCTCGAACTGTGGAATGTATCCCAAATTGTACCATTTATCCATGTTGCTAAAGGTAAACCCGTTGAGTGTAGCCTGTGTCAGAAGAATTCCACATGCAGTACATGGGCTTGAATAATTCTGGCAAAAGCCCTACATGTTGATCTTGTTAGGGAATCCTTAGAAAGGCCTACAAGGAGACATCGTGTCATACCTGTAAACATTCAGGTCTTTGCAGCCTTAAGATACTATGTAACAGGGAGCTTCCAGGTTGTTTTGAGAGAACTTATAACAGCATTGGTTTAAGCCAACTATCTATATCTGGAGTCATAAGAAAGGTGTCCATTGTGATCAATAAATTCAGACAGATTTTATTTCCAGCCCTCCCACCAAGACATCATTCTGAAGATAGACGTAGCTTTTCCCCAACTTTCTTAATGTCATGAGAACCATGTGATAAATGCTAGGTGTGAACACCTCAGTTTACTTGGCAGCAAATTTCATATATTTTCTGATAATTTAATCGTTTTGGGGATATCGTTGATAGTTTACAATGAGGCCCCCCCCCCCATTCAAAAAACTAAAATAAGAGACCTGCTTCACCAACTTATCCTCTAGGAAGTGAAAAGATTCAAAGGCGTTAAGCTTTACTAACGTCAATGAAATGGACACAGATGCCTCTACTGCTGTCGGGTCAAATCCGAGAAAAGATGGCTACGCCCATGATTGATCGGAACTACGGCAATGGTTTGAAATTTGTCATATAAAGATAATTATGTATGAAACAGTCAAGATGAATATTAACAACATACAAGGTGAGATTGTTGCTGTTAAACAAAAACTTGAATTCAGAACAAAAAATTGATGACTTGGAAAACAGAAGTTGTAGACACAATTGTGATTTTTAACTTTCCTGGAGTGGCCCAGATTGTATGAGATTTTTCTGATATCATCTACAAAGGTTATAAGGTGAATACTGGCATACGCTGAGTGCCGATGCAGCAGATCTTATTTTCGACCTGCAGTCGTTAAAATTTTAAACCAGGCTAGAAAAAATAATTGTTGGGCCGGGTTTGATGGGATGATGATTGTCAATTGCTATGCAGCAGCAAAGTTATTAGTTTAATTTCTTAACACATTTATTATAAGAACAGAATCTTCCAACCAGACAACAAACTAATCTCAGTGTAGAAGTAGGAGAAGAGTTTGAGTGTTAAACCATTTGCTCAATAATTGGACAAACTGAAACGGCACTGGAACAATGTCCAGTATAAAGGTAATCGTGTCCAAGTTGTCTTTCAGTACCGTACAGTAGATAGCCAGGTGCGTAGCTGAGGAAAATAAAGTCGCACTAACCATGTGGAGCAGTTTATCTGGTAATGATATTCCTGCTTGTGAGCAGACAACAATAGAGTGCATACGAGGGGGTATCAAAAAGTTTTAAAGATCACGAAGAAGGAAAAGAGCTATATCAATGAACTTTTGTCAGGATGGTGACTTGTCCTTGTGTACATTATGCAGCAAAAATGAGACCTTATATACTAAATGGAGAAATCAGGGCTATGTGGCAAAATTAAATCCCAACATTTTTAGGTTTACAGTCCAGTAATTCTATGAAGATACCTTCCAAAATTAAATGATTGATAGTATTGTATAGGCTAGACTCTTTTCTTGCCATTGATACCAAAATTATGGAAATCGGTCAAAAAATGACTTCATTGTAACGTAATAAAGCATGCCCAACCTGAAAATGTTAATTTTAGCAAAATACAATAATATGGATTTTGGGGTAAAAGAGGACCTCTGCAAAGTAGGTATGTAGACAGAAGGTTTTAAGTGGGAGAAATGTGTTACTTTGCATGGTGGCTATGTAAAGATGACTTAATGGTCACATAATAAAATTATGTTCCTGGAAGTATTTCATCTTGGTGATCTTTATAACTTTTTGATACCCCCTCCTAGGTGGTTGCTGCCCCAAATTCACAGAAGATTAAAGGTCTGCAATCAGCCATTTCAATAATTTAGGGGATCACAAAAAACATAATATTTATCTACGCAGGTGTATCACAGAGAATCGAGCCGCAGAGGCGCTGTCCACCGACAATTGAGGCTGATGAGACCAGAAGTTATGTGTACATTATTACTGTTGATACTAACAAACAGTCGGCTTATAAGAAGGCATTCTATGCTCTTCATGGGATCCAGGAATCCCGACTTAAGAAGAAAGCACTCAACACCAACATTAATTAATAAAGATAACCGTGGAAAGCATAACAACCATTCCAAATTGGATGAAGCCATCAAAAATCGAATGCGAGAACACATTGCTAAGTTTCCAGCTAGGGAAAGCCACTACAGTAGGTCCAAACAAACAACACGGAAATACCTTGATGCCTCGCTGAACAGTTTGGCTATGTACAGACTATTCCTGCAAGAAAATCCTGATCTGTCTGAAGAAACAGCCAAAAGATGGGTTTACCAGGACTTATTTACCCATGAGTTCAACATTTCATTTGGTTATCCGCGTAGTGACATTTGAGATAAATATGAGTGGTATTACGCACAAATCAAGGCTGCGTAGACTGTGGGAATGATGCGCGTGTAACTGATCTTAAAACTCAACATGAACTGCATGTGAGAAATGTCTTCAATAAGCAAATGCAGGACACAGCAGCCATTGTAAAAGATGATCCATCCCAAGCAGTAATATGCATGCAAGAACCTCCCTCTTCCCTTAACTGGTATTTGCCAAGAGTACTACAAAAGACAGTTGTGGGTTCACAACTCTTGTATACATGATATGGCGTCAGGAAATGGAGAAATGTGCATGTATGCAGAGCATTTTGCAGCCAAGGGTCCAAACAATGATTATATCACCCCTCTGCCTGACTAAGTCACTATGCACCACATATTTCTTGATAACTGTTTCTCACAGAATAAGAATAAGTTCCTCTGCTCATGCCTGAATTATGTTGTGTACAAACACCTCATGTTCTCATGTTCCCAATTCCAGGACATAGCAGGATGCCCTGTGATTGTGATTTTGGGAGGATAGAACAAAAAAAGAGGAATCATGACATAGTTTGCAGAGTGGGTTGACCTCATAAAGAATACAGACCCCAAGAAGCCATTCAGTGTCACCTATGTTGAGCACTGTCTAACAGATGACTTTACAGATGATGGAACACCTGTGGTGAAGGTCCGGGATTATAAGAGCGCCCTTGAGCTGGTTATGAGAGCTCCCAATCAGATCGAGCACTGCTAACTGAGGTATCATTTTTGATCGAGGAAAGACACCTGTTGGTCGTCTCAGCATGACTGGGGAATGCACAGAGAACATGACTGTGTTGAAGTGTGGTGTAAAGAATGTTAAGAATGTTATGCTTCTTCCATAATTAAGCAACACACATTGTTCGCAAAAATGCAATAATTTACACAAAGTGAGAGGCAATGTGAAGTTAATTCTTTCAGGAAATTACAGAGCAACTTAGAGCTAGGCTTGAACCAGGAAAATGCATGTATAATGCATGCACTTGTAAACTGAACAATACACAAAAAGTCCACAGAACTATCAATTGAAGTAACTTGAAAAGCTAAAATTAAATTATCCATCCTGCAGGTTCATAATTCTGATAATATTCGTAATTTGTTTTGTTTCATTTTGCAGGAGAACACTGGCATAGAACACTTCATGTCAAAGAGAAGTACAGAGACAACCATTTGTGCTTATCATTGCATGGTGGCACAATTAGGGCGCGTTCTCACTGTGATGTTTGGTACCAGGTCGTGGTACTCGATGCTACATCGAGCCCACTTCCTTGCCCAGTGAGAACGCGTTTTAAGTGGGCTCAGACCTACATCCGAGATCGGTTCCGAGACCACCTCATGTAGGTAGTCTCGGTACCAGGACGTGGTACCAAATGCATAGTGAGAACGCGTTCGTCATCGTAAGTGGGCCCGGCTCACATACACATGCACTGTAACAGTAGTTTGGCTGTTATTACGACCTATTGCAGGCTAGCTGTATTTTTTAAATAGTAAACTTCAATTGCATTACTTTGTTTCATCTTTCCTGTGAGATTTTAAACTGTTAACCACGCATGGAATTTATTTCTTACTGTGTTTATACATGTACAGCATGTTATGTTTTAATTTAATATTATATTATTTTAAGTGTAAGTTCTATCGTTTCTT
>JXSR01S025494.1:1590-14913 GCA_000969725.1 Ophiothrix spiculata
TCCAAACATGCGTGCGTACGCGAAAATACTTGAAAACACCCGCGCGTACCTCAAAATGCGTGCACGTACTTGAAAACATCCGTGCGTACCTTCAAACACGCGTGCGTACGAGAAAACATCTGCGCGTACGTCCAAATATGCGTGCGTGCGAGAAAATACTTGAAAGCACCCGTGCGTAACTCTAAACACGCGTGCGTATTTGAAAACACCCGCGCAGCAAAACTTGGGTTGCTAAAATCTTAACCTGATTTAGAAATCTTGGATTGAAAACCATAGACTCCCCCCTTAAAGATTATATATAATTTTCTGGGGCATTTTTACTCTAGTTGATTTTTGTAACTTGAATGTCCAATGTCCAAAATGAATATCCATCCAATTTCACCGCGCTCAAATATCATATAATTTCATAGGATGTATTACTCCGGAAAGATATATTTTTCTTTTAACGAAACAATTTTTTCTTGATTGAATTGTCTGCTTGTAGACATGACATCTTTATTGTTCTTGAACTTAAACGTTTTTCCTAAACTTAGTCTCTTGTTACTTTTAGATTGTTTGCATTTAAGCAGGCCCGAAGCCAGGATTTTTTTCAAGCGGGAAGGGGTGGCGGATTTTTAAAAAGTTGACCTTTTGGAGGAAACATTTTCGTTTTGGTGGACCATAACTAATTTTAGTGGTTTTGATAAAGTAACAAGCAAAAAAAAAAGGTTTTAACAGTTTTCCAAGCATTTTGTGAAGAATTTTAATAAAAAAAACGACCTACATTTACGTGTTTTGGTGCTTTGGGTGTTCTTTTGATATATATTTAGGGATTTTTTTGTGGACCTTTATTGAACATTGTCAAATTTGAGGGGGGGGGGTGTGCGCGACGCCCCCACAGCACCCCCACCCCCTGGCTACGGGCTTGCATTTAAGGTTCTAAGGAGCTTAAATGAACAAAATGACTAATTACATAACCAAAGAAAGTTAAAACAGAAATCATTAAAAACAGACTATTCATATACGATATATCAAGCAAAATATTAATGATCAGTTTGCATAAGGAAGACAAATCAAATAAATTATACAAATAAAAAGTGCACTTCCTAGTGAAAGTAAAAAACAAAATATAAAGAGAGGGAACAAAACTAAACTACGCACTACGATGCTTTAGGACAAATTTTACCACTAATTGTCTAACGAGATGACATCACTTTTGGAGGCAAATCTATCGTATTCAGCGCAGTAAATTCATTTGACAACTACCATACTGTCACTAATCCAACAGCACAATAGATTCCTATTGTATTCTTGTGCCGTGCTCACACTCTAAAAAAAGTTGGGTAAAAAAAGGGAACATGGTTGGCAGGTTGGGTAAAATTTGACACAATGTTGGGTAAAACGTGCACCATTTACCCAAGATTGTGTACAAAATAAACCAATATTGTGCAGACTTTTACCCAACCTGCCAACCATGTTCTCCTTTTTTACACAACTTTTTTTAAGAGTGCAGTGACGTGAATTCCATTTCAAACAACTTTAGCATCTCCAGTAATAATAAGAGAAAATAAATTTTATGCAAGTTATGTTGCGACTTAAGGTACCTTTTGCCATAATGCGTCACATTCAGTCATGAGTTGACAATGTGATATGTATCACTCATCATATTCCTAATAACCTGCTGTAATCCATGTTTGCATTGTCTAACCCAAGTTTAATCAACCAATTAAACCGATTAGGGTCAGTTACCTGTGCTTACCCTGTCGGGAATAAATTGTGTTACTACACTGCTTTGATGAAATGACACAGATTAGATAATGTCGTGTAAGGTGTAGTAGTTATACAAAAGGGAAAGAGGTATCTAGTAATTGTGATTTACTGAGGAATTGACGAAAGGGGTGTCTTTGTGACGGAAATATTTTCAAAAAACCATACCTTACATCATGTACATGGGCTAAATACCCAAGGGGGGGGGGGAGCATTTTATTGCGTGTATGGTCCTTCAAAATTAACCCTTAACAAGTATCTTTGCTTGGGTCATTTAGTACCCCTGAATTATTATTCAATTATCTTTGATTGAATGTAACATGTATCCCTACCATAAAATAAACTTGTTCAAATAAGATTTGGAAACATACACATTTCAAATAATCCTTCATTAATGTTTGTCATAAGATGTTCTTGCCTATTTGGTTACATTTTGCCCTTTTAACAAGTTGTTTGCTCAAAAACTGATAACAGAGTTAAATGAAACTGATAAAGTTATCAGGTATAAATTATAATATTGTTCTTTATGATCAAAAACAAGCGTTTCTTGAAATATTTTATTTTTTTAACCCTTTACACGCATCCAAATATTATAATCATGTGGATTGACCGACTAAGCTTTACATGAGTACGAAGATCACCTGTTGTAGCAAATTTAGAAGCAAAGGTGTGCTTTTAACAAATGCTTAAGTCTTTCTCTGCCATGTACTATTAAACACGTATGTTAATATAGCTAAGACATTTGCAAAGATATATTACCAACTTGTTTTGATCCTGATTCAATTCATCACTTGAGTCATCCGTCAATGTTTATCAGTATTTCACCCGAGCATGCCTAGATAAACATACATGCGACATGCCGAGAATGTCGCTATGTATTAAAGGGGCTCATCGTGATTCCCAGCCACAACTTATAGATTCAATGTTTATCAGTGTTTAACCCGAGCATGCCTAGATAAACATAAACGCAAGAAACATTAACTATTAGAATGTCGCTATCCCTCAAATTTTGAATCAGTTTGTGCACAACTTTTTATTCAACGAAATTAATTTTAAGTAGTCTAAAACTCAAGGCTATGTCTCTACAATGATGCATATGAGGTGATCTGGTTATTTGTCAGATGTTTAATATATTTACATGCCACATATTTACATGGAATTGTAACATCAACATATACCTCAATTCCAGTTTCTTTTTAATTTGCCATATTCATGCGATGGAAAAGGAGGATGTAAACTTCTAAAAAGTTCAAAAACGTTGAAAAGCTCATCATTTAATGGTCATCACTAAGTCAACTCTCATGTATGACCCATATTTCTCTGTCAGTCCAAGTCACGCAATTAGACCAATCTTGTGGACAGACACATAATACAAATCGAGTGACAATAAGTGCTATTGAAAAGAATCAAAGACGACATATTGAGACTGACCCAGATCAACATTTCTGACATCAACTCCCGGGGTGTCTTGTAGAGTTGACATACAGTTTATCCAAGATACTAGTACACAAAGTATTAGAATCACTGGTAAGAGCTTAGCTGGATTGTCATTCAACATTTCAACGGCGTATCCAGTGTTGGTTTTGTGGATAGGGTGGTGATCAGGGGCGTTGAAGAGAACTTGTAGATTTTTTCGATATTGCCACATTTTTTTGTAATATAAAAACACTATAAAATCTAAATTGATTTTATAAAATCTTAAAAACTTCAGTTTTCCAGAAAACAGTTCATTACGGTAGACAATTGTCTACCTTTGGCTGGACAAAGGTAGACAATTGTCGACCGGAATAGACTTTTTATATTTTTTTTCTGGATAAAATTCAGTTTTTAAGATTTTATAAAATCAATTTAGATTTTACTATGTTTAAAGTATTTTACTTAAGATAATTCTTCTATGATTCCACCTGACAAGTGTTACTCATGACTTGAACTTACGGGGTATTTCAGCAGTTTTGTGAGAGTGGTCTCAATTTAGGGAAAATGGTTTCTTACGCAATGTGCGAAATGTTTTACATGACCTTAGCTGTGTTTTCCATTAGGCAAAAGGATTTTTTTATCTGTGATACTTTCCGCCTTTACAAACAAACATAGCATAATCCCCAAAAGGCAACATTGGATTCGGATGTCCACCTGACATGTGTTTCTCATGCCTTAAACTTACGGGGTATTTCAGCGGTTTTGTGAGAGTGGTCTCAATTTAGGGAAAATGGTTTCCTACGGAATGTGCAAAATGTTTTACATGGACCTTAGCTGTGTTTTCCACTAGGCAACAGGAATTTTTTAATCTGTGATACTTTCCGCCTTTACAAACAAACATAGCATAATCCCAAAAACACAACATTGGATTCGGATGTTGATTTCAAGGGTTCCTCTTTCCCAAACCAATAAACCAATTTAGGAACTAACATCATATTGTCGAATCTTATAATAAATATCAATAGCGAGACAATCCAGTAGTTGTTTTAATTCAAACAACAGCTAACAGCTGATGCTCATAATATATTTCTGATTGTTATAATAATAGCCACCTTCAAATGTTCAACAACACTCTGCAAGACCTAAACAACTGGTTGCTATCTTAATCGAAAATCGCAAACACTTGTCCCCTTAAATGTTTGTCATACATTATAATGCCTTAAATGTGCTATCCGAATTCGGTAAAAGCTTCAAAGTGACAATTTTTGTACATAACATCAGTGATTATCACTCAACATGAAGCAAGTGAGAACCACATTTAGAGGTTAGAAAATGTGTCTACCGATTTGCGGAATATCTTACTTAACTGTATCGAATTTTGCGCTTTTGACTTATTTTTAAAATTTTGATGAACAAGGCATCCGATTGAACACTCGACAGACATCAAGGCGTTGTCTCCTATACATCATTTTTTGCCTGATAATTGCTATCAAAGAAATGTCTTATTTCCTGGAGGTTTTCCTGAACTTGTACATGTAACCAAGTTTAAGTCAGATGTTCGATACTCTGATAGTTATATAAAACATCCATTGGACGCGCTCCTGCAACAAATACGTAAATAGATGTTTGATGTTTGTGTTACACCTTAACAGGTTCATATCATAGAAATCATTGATGCAATACCTAGGGAAAAGGGAACATGGTGTGTAGTAAGTAAAATATTACACAACAACATGAACAATGATTTAGTAATTGTTCATTATACTTGAATGTAAACTGGTTAATTTTGCAAAAAAATTTGGCCGTGACAAAGTTTTTACTCTATGTAGACGTTCGACAAGCCTGACTCTATGCATAAATGAAAAATTATTACAACACTAGAATATGATATTTCATTTTTTTCTCGTATTTCATAAGAAGATTCCTCCGAATTGAACAATTATTTCTAATATGGAAATACTGAATTCCTATGTCTAATGAGTGCATCTTTTTAAGCATCTAGAACCATGTTCTAAATCACCGCCGAGCAAATTTGCATGTAAAAATGTGCCAATCTATTTTAAGTAATGCAAAACTATTTTTCTGTAGGCAACAAACACGACTAACGTACATTTATGTTTGATATCAGCGCGCGCACGATGCGATCTTTTTGCACTTGGACAGATATCATTACACTCTAAAGTAACACTATACCGATACTAAGTAAGTATTAAGTAATAAAATATGTTTCAAAGATTGAAAAAATGATAAAGATTAGTGTAACCTATAATGGTTAATGAAGTTTCTGGATGATGATTTATGTAGATTGCCAATACAAAAATGGACTTGAACATGTTGAAGGAAAAATAAGATAAGTATACAGTGAAGAATCAATCTAAACTAATCTACTTGAAAATTGTTTATCAATTTACATTCCAGATAGACAACTTGAGATCGTCAAATTGTTTTCTCCACTTTCAATATCCTGGGGTGTTTTGGTGGTTGACAAAGCTTGTACATGGTAGACTATAAAAAATTGAACAAACTATATACTTGACAGTGTTTAGTAACTAATATGTTTAAAACGGGTTGAAAAGTATAGTGAGCTCACACAAGTATAATAGCATTTTCCAATTTGGATAGATTGATCACGTATGCAGTAGTCCAAAAACGAAACAAAACAGAAACAAAAACTAAACAAAACAGCAACAACAACAAATTGTTATATAAGTCACATCAATTGAAAAACTTATAGTCCTACTGGTATAAAAAGGTAATCAACTTTTTTCAAGGTTTCTTCTTATACAAAAATCCAAAAGAGTACCTGTAAATAACACCATATTAAAACTTTTATAGTACGCAATCATTAGCAATCAAGGATTCAGGATTATTAAAACACAAATGCATCTTCCTGCACGGACGTATTAGTGAGTGATTGTCAATGATGAGAAAATTGTGATACAATCCTTTAATAATGTATGATATTGTATCATTACCATTGGCATTCAAGTATTAAAATCATAGTAATTGTATATCTATAGATTGAATAAAGCTATTATATGTCATTGAATTGGGATCATATTCATGATATTCGAAACTGGTATGTTATCCATTCTTGGCAGCAATACTACACTCATGTGTAAAGACATCCAACGTCGGAGCAGCTGAAGGTCATTGTTACTTCATCACCGATCCAGGGGAAGGGGATGTCTTTGTTTTTGTTCGTTTGTTTGTTTGGGTGTCAAATACTTAATATTATGATATTTTTGTAGTAAAATTATAAACGTATAAAAGCAGTGCATACTTGCTTTATCACGAAGTAGTATCCAAATGTAGCCCCTATAATTTATAAGATTTGTAAAAACATTATTTTGTATACATTAGATTTTAGGGCTCTGTCACATATCACGAAACGTACGAATAACGAACTAAAAACGTACACTGGTTTGGTCATTGAAATACATGTAATCGATTACCAAACAAGTGTACGTTATAAGTACGTTATTTGCACAGTACGGTGATGTGTGACATGGCCTTTAAACTGAACAACAGACACATTAGATTATACATTTGTCAAACGGGAGTGTCTCATTGCCCTAAGTAGTAAGATAACATATAGACAAAATGGTTTTACAGGCCGGTATGCTTGCTATTTTAAGGTAAGGCATCTGACTCTCAATCTGGCGTGCCATTATGGTATGTACCGCTTATCTAAACACAAAGCATGTAAACTGACATAAAGATACTAACCTCGATTCCACAAACTTGCTAGGTCTTGAAGTACCACCAGAAATTCACCGACCATTCAATAACAATAAACAGCGAAAGTCTTCCTCAAACTAATAATAGAGAACGAAATCAAACAGTTTAACATAATTTTGCAGTAATATATCTTCATAGAATATTTTATTTATAAGAATCTGTGCACCGACTACAAATAATGTGTGAACTGTGAGTACACCACAAATCAATAACGGCACGCTCCTGTTTAGGGATATGGTGAGTTGTTGAAAATTTAGCTGGAATTCTGCACAATTTTTATATTCAAATGTTGTCTCTGCAAGACATATATCATCAAGCAGATGCCAACCGGACCAGAAAAATTACAATAACAGATGTCCTACCTATTCATCAATGATAGTGGAAAATATAAACACAGTAAACTTGTCATTAAGTAATGAAATATCTTAAATTCAGATATCTTGATTAAATATACCTCAAAATCAATATTGTACTCCCAACATCAATACATCACTATATTTCAATTTATCGGCACTGTGAATTTAGTAGTTTGTTGAAATCCTTAGTGAGTTGCACATCTATTCATGATAGTACCTCTGAATAAACTTCACCTGTTTTCATTGTTCCATAATTCTGCAAAACTGAAACTTGGTCCTTTTTAATTTTTGTTATATACAATTCAAAGGTTTATTTGATAATATATGTATTATTTTAGCTTTTGTACTTTTCTATAAGCAATGTAAACAACCCTTTGTAACACCACGTCACAAATGATTTTGAAATGTATATACATATGATGTTAGTAAACTGTTGGAAGATTGTGTTTATGCAACATTCTTCATTTTTTCTTGTAAAATCAGAAAAACAAACTTGATATTATATGGCTGATGCAGCTTGAGCACAGAGCATGTTAGTAGGAATTGAGATGTCGCCTCGTGTGATGATTGGGTTCGCTGACGTTCAACTTACTTACGAGGGATGAGATCAACGAGTACTTTAGAGAAGGGACACACTCTTAAAAAGAAAGGATCAAATTGATCCGATAAAGTATCAAATATGAGCTTACCCTTTTCCGGATCAATTTTGATCCAAATTCTCCTCAAATTTGATCCTTTTCGGAACAAAAAAGAGAGTGTTTAATCCGAAAATCAAAATTGTTCCATAAAAGGATAAGCTCATATTTGATACTTTTTCGGATCAATTTGATCCTTTCTTTTTAAGAGTGCATGATAAGGCAAAATATTCGACAATTCACGACATCGCGTCTGTTTAACGTTTGGTATATGCTATGCACTTTCTCTTAATCTGTAGCCTAATATCACTCTTTATATCATACCTTTTATGAAGATTTCCTTGAAAATTGTACACACAACAATAAAAGAATGGTACTGATTCTCACAAAATAATACACAATCTGTTTTACTAAACTGTCTTTAAAATCATTATTATAAACATTCTCTTCGACTGATTTAAATATATATGTTAGCTATGCGTCATATTTCACGGCATTTATTCTCAATCCTGTATAAACTCCTGTATGCGCATTGTATAAACATTGAGCTACTATCGAATCTCAAATTGTTTACCATTTAGCACAGTTTACAATGGTTTAGAAAAACAAATTGCCTTGTGAATAACTTATTAAAACCATAGATATACTACGTGAATCAAAAAAAGTGCACAGATTAAAGATGACCTTGACCTTGATAAAAGCACCAAATCATAAATTTGTTGTTTTAGTAAAGCAGATTTAATTTTCTTTCAAATGCAGAAAAAATAATAGAATTCGCCTGAAAAATAAGCCCTATATGAATGCAATTAACAGCACTACTTATTTATGAAATGTTTTAATGATGTTGTGTATATTGTTTTATTTACAATGCCAGTTCCACATTTAGTTAAAATTACATAGATAATGGTGACAAAACCCTCACTTCTTTGCTTTCATCAAAATGTCATAACTTATAATTGTGATGTAATATCTTGCTTAACTGTGTAAATCCCTTGGAATGGAATAAAAAGAGACATACTTACAAAATTGATCATATCTTGCTTATTTTTCAGCCGATTTCTATCAGTTTTTCCTGCTTTAAAAGTATATTAGATTTGAATTACTAAAACAACAAGCATTTTATGATTTAGTGCTTTTATCAAGGTCAGGATCATCCATAATCCGTGCACATTTTTTTTTATTCACGTAGTATCTATATGATTCAATTTAATTAATAATGTTGCCCGAGTGATTATTTTATTCTCGAATATTTGCCGTCTCCCTTGGAAATATCCTTACAAGATGTTTAACAATGATTCAAACTGTAAATTATTTTGTTAGCGTTTATTTACATGATCAAGAATATATCGTATATATTCACGTAATCTTCTCTCACTGCTATATTACTGCTCAGACGTAAGTCACGTGGATTGTCCAAACTATCCTATTGGTTCTTCGATATAAACTTTATATGGCCGGACTACCATTAGCAAGCAGCAGCGCTTACAACTTGTCTCAAACTTTTAAACGACAGTTCGCTGACAAGACTGGTTTGCTGCTAGCCTAATATTTATATATCAGGAAGTCAACGGATTCTGTGGGTTGCATTCATGAAGAGCTCGCTTTATATCAGAAGTAGTATTCATTAAGAACTTGCCTCAAGAAAAAGGGGTCGTCAACTTTTTAAGAAGCAAACAAAATGAGTCAGCAACAGTAGTATCAGGAGTTGATAGAAGTATTTATTGGACTCCATGTGTTTGATATATATTTGACATTGGTCTTAAAGGCAGAATTTGTTGAACATCGGTGAACTATATTGGATTCTTAGTACCATGCATCACTGAGAGATACATTATATTGAGATAACTTCGACTCTACCAGCTTTGTGAGTTACCAGCATATTCGGCGAATTTGTGATAACTTCTGTTTGTGAGATATCTCTATTGCGATTATTTCTACTAACATCACAGTGTAAGGCCGGATATTTCCATGTATTTTTAGTTATCAGGATCATACGTGAAAGATGAAGATGCAAGCGGTAATTAAATCTATTTGGTGTGCAAATATGTGGACAAATATTCTCTTATTGCTGATGTTATGTGCATATTCACAATGTTATTCACCGGTAAATAATTATGTCGTTTCAAGGTAAGTGACAGTAATAATGAAATGAAAAACATATCAAAAACACTTCTATAGCAATTCAAAATATACTAGAAATTCGCTATATAATGTAAATTACAATTTGCTGATCTACCAAACAGGTAGTAAAATAATGTAAGCTTATAGACTTAAAGATAACCGTAATACACATCACAATGCTTTTGCAAAATTTCTGATTTTCTTTACCCTAATGATCTTACTTCTGTATAAAGATTTACTTAAGGGTCAAAAGCACGGACCTTGGAGGGAAAGATGGAATAAGATTTCCTTACTACTGTTTGCAAAAAAAGTTAGTTCTTGAAAGGTTAAACCTCTTTGAAATGTCCAGACTAGAGTTTGAACTGCTCAGTGCTACTGGGCGTTTATTTAGTTGTTTGACTACTTACTAAAACGTTAATGCTGCGTACTCTGTATTTACTCTGTCCAATAATGTTTTTGAACTTTTTGTTTTCATAAAAAGTTTTTACTATAGAGCATTCTCATAATGTTGAATATTCCCCAAAGTTGACTTTGGTATGGTACTGGGCATTAATACAAATGAGATCCGTACGTTGTGTTATTGTGGTTTAAAATGCTTTATTTATTGGCTTCGAGCGTGTCTATTGTCATGATTGTAGGAAGCATATATTTGTTTTGATTCTTAGAGTAAATCCAAGTTTCTGTAGCATATGAATAGTGATTCAATATTGCCATGTTTTGATTTTTTTAACAACTGCCTACATCCTGGACATATCATATTTATAAATCCATCCAAAATGACTCTGATTTGGTTAAAAGCTAAAACATGAAACATGCAGGATGCCCGGTTGGGTTTTAACATGCTTCTGTTATCTAAAGTCAAAATATTTGATTGATATTAATTACGGTCGTGACAATTACGTTTATTCTATTAAAGTTTATTTTCTATCTCGCAGCATTTGCTCAGTAGGTAGTAATGGTTATTTACTGTAAATTATATGACTTCTTAACAACCTCTTATAGGGAAGAAATGAGTGAAGAATTTCGGAGGAAATAACTTTCGCTAATTCATAGTAAGGTTGCATATAGCGATGTTTTAACATTCATCCAAACTACTGCCAGTGGATTTGCTTCGCAAGAAAGCGTTTATACACGGACACATTATGTATGAAACCCCAGTAATAGCAATTAGTTACTACTTTGTAGCTTGTAGTATTTACATTTGTACTTTAATGGTGTAATATTCACTTAGGCAAACTATAATGACTTCCTTATTGCTTGGAGTCGTCTTCCTAGAGGTTGAATTGCGAGTGTACTTTCAAAACTGTCTGCTATCTGCTATTATGCAGTAGTTTTGTTAAGACCAACATCAGGGGCGTTATTTAACACCCTGTTCCCGATAACAACATCCATATTGGTGCTAACTATCAGGTTTAGGTGTTAAAATAAAATAAAAAATCACTAGACCATGTTGAGTGTTAGTTTAGTAAAAAAAACTGCTAAACGACAATTTGCCGATGTTCATTTTCTGACCGACCTATCACCATCGATAATTTACGTGTCTATAATACGTAATGTCATATTTATGAGACTAATTCCTTGAAAATCATCAATGTTGCCCACGATCTCGATGTGTTTATAATCTCACCTCTTTACTGTCTGTTTAAATAGATGAACACAAATAAATGCACGATCTTTCGATATCAAGTTTGCAGCTTTACCCACTTTAAAAAAATCTTCAAAGTACTGTGTTGTACTCAAGAATACAAATAAACAGGTTAGACGTTTCGTAATCGTGGGAGATTTGTAATATATATTAGTCACTAAATCTTATTCACTAAAAACTTGAATTTCAATAGAAGAAGTGGATCATGAATTGCCTGATTAACCTGAATAGTCAGGTCTACATACAAAAACAGAAGAATTATAGAAGAGATTATACTGATCAAATCAGAACAAATACTAAGGGTCAAAACATAGTCGGCCGAAAACAAAATTTTCGCTACCAAACATTTGGTCGTGACGTCACCAAATATTTTAGAGTATAATCCGGTAACAAACATTTTGGGCAATGTATATGGCAATTCAACACAAGTGTAATTTAGCGCGAAATTGTATTTGGTTTCAACTCGGTGTTGAAGTTTTATTTGAAGTCAATCGTCATTTTGACATCACGACCAAATATTTGGTAGTGAAAATTTTGTTTGAAGGCTGACTATGTTTTGACCCTAACTGTGTGAGATACAAAGTTTTAATCCTACATAAGTAATGCATGGTAATGTGAAAGTGCTGAGGCTTCGAAATGATAACACGCAGTTTCAATTATATAGACAATAGGAGACAATACTGAAGATAAGGACTACCTGCCTATCTACAGACCTTGTCGCTGTGCTTGTTATAATATATAATGTGACATAACTTTTGTTCATTTTCCTTGGTGCAATTAGTTAACGAAAAGGTATATTACGTTTTTTCACGTAATAATAGCTAGCACTGACACTGTTGGGTTTATGTTTCTCAATATTTTGGCACACAAAGTTGTCAAAGTTTGATGGTAGTATCAACACCCGGATGAAAGATATCAAAACAAATGCTCTATCGGTTTGTACTAGTAGAACATACATTCAAGATTGTCTCTGCCAGTTTGGCACAAATCTTATGTTTAATTTAGGAGTTGCGTTCGACACAATGACTGACGTTACGCACATTTAGCATTCTGAGTAATGGCTTAAATTGAGGGCGCTTTTTACCAAACACAAATAAATATTTTAGTGAACAAATGTGAATTAAAATATTTTCTTGATTCATTGACGTAACTCATCTTGTTCCGTCTCCTTATTGATATATTTAAACGAAAATGTTAAATATAGGGTGAAGAAATGATACAATACATACGTATATTTTTGGTACATAAATGTGTCACAAAGATGGCCCGGATACGACTGAACCGACTTCGTCATTCTTCCTTAAAAATTGAGCTGAAGGGAAATGTACTAACCCCCCCCCAAAAAAAAAAAACAACAACAAACAAACAAAAAAACAAAAAACAAAAACAAAAACAAATCTATTAATTTATGCCAGGATTTCAATATAAAGCAAATCCTTCACAACAAAAACCCAGGTTGAGCAGGGCCTATTCCTTGGGCCTAATAGGTCACCGGTTTATCAAATATAAAAAGAAAGTCTTGTGGTTTAGGCCTAATCGTGGGTATACCTTCACTCCAGTATTATATTGTCATTGTTAAACTAAATTAATTTAATATTATGCCTTTAATTTTTGCCATAAGGGATCTACTCAAGGCAATATGTTGCCATATCATGCGTTTATA
>JXSR01S025499.1:1754-13277 GCA_000969725.1 Ophiothrix spiculata
CCGACCTCTGAACTTTGTATTCCCCTGAAGGTGGTAGGGTCAAAAAAGGATAGGATGAACTTAGAGGTACACCAAGTCGCCTTGCGCTGCGCGCGAGGAGTTCTAAGCGACAGAAAAAATTTAGTAGGGGGTTGATGCAACCCCCTCCCCTTTAGTAGAACTAGGGTTAATGCATGATTGTTGAATTGGAAAACAATGATTGTATACACGCGTCTTTTATTTCAATTGTAGCTTTGTTAAATAAATGTTTTTACCCAGATTGAATCTTGCGTAATTTTCCATCGAATAGATAGCCATAGTATTTTTTGTATAAGTTTATTTTTGCCATCACCTTCATTCATTAATCATACATGTATTCCGTGAAATGCTACTTGTCTCTTAACATGTTAAAACAAGAAAATCCTATTAAGGCTTTGGAATTGCGTTTGAGGCAGTATTCGTCTATTGAATCACGTAACAGCATGATATCGCTAGGCGACCCTAGGGACTATATTTTCTCGCTTTACTTTGGTCAAGATACTCTCGATGAACAATTCAACTTAAAAAATATGATGAACTTATGACTTTTTGCATCAATTTTCACAATTAAGAAATCTCTTCAAGCTTATCTATTATCGCATGAAGAGTCAGTGTACATTTACACTTACGATGAAAATATAAAATGTCTGAACCTCTATCGATTCAGAAATTCAACACCAGCATAAAAGAAGTAAAATGTTTAACCGACTATAATGAGGTCAAATTTTCAACAAGCTCCGATTTGCCCGAATGACAAGTCAAAAATTTTTAGTCGTGACTTGTACATATATATATATATATATTCAGTTTGAGTACTTAGTTTGAGATAAGTAAGATTATTTGAAAGGTGATCACGATTTTAGAGGAAAAAGTACTTAAGTCCAAAATAGCGATTATTGATTAGATAAAATCAATAATCGATAGAGCCTTCTAAATCACTATAAATGATATACTCCAACATACAATAACATATACCTAATATGTATTCAATACCCTTTTGCACTTTAAAGTTATAGAAAAGTCAGAACTTTAAACGCTTATATAACAAAATGTATATTATGTGACTAAAGTACTTCTTCCACTATAATCTTCAAAAACCAAGCTTTTACAGTCGTGTCACTTTAAATACAAAATACATGTATGTGACGATCGTTTGTGTGTAATTTTCTGTCGGAAACATGGCAATGACTTACATCTAGAATTAGCTACTCAAATTCAACCAGGTATTGCAAATGAAAATTGATTTTTTGCGTGAAATCACATAGCGGTTTATATGAATCCTATCCATCCTGATAACTACATTTCCGTAGATATTGTATTTTAATGGATGTGATGAGTAATGTGTCTGGCAAAAACTATTATTATTTATTACAAAACTCTTATCAAATGAGGCGAAGCTTATAGCGAATTATGTGTAGATAAGGAGGCCTGAAATTGAATATAACGTAAAAGTCAAACCAGGATTAAGGGTAAGAAATTTCAGATTGAGTTTTAATGATATTTCCAAAAATAATAATAATAATAAACCAAGAGATCTCGTCGTTAAAAATTTGTTGAAGAAAAATTCATAATTTTTGTACATGTAATTTACTCCTATGGAATGGGAGGACCGTGACGTTTTAATTAAAAACATAGCTACTTAGGTGACAAGTGAATAAAGCTTCTGCATACCTTGTGGTATAAAAATGTGGACATTTCTTGTGTGAGTTCAACAATATATTTTCTGTATAATTTCAATTTACCAAGGTTTTGAACAGACTAGCCGATGCTTTTTAAAGTTATTTTGATTAGTAGTAATTTTGTTGCACTTTTGTGGCATCGAATAGATATGCATCATATGTTAACGTGACCTTTAATCAAGATACTCTCGGTGAAAAATTCAACTGAAAAAATATGCTGAACTTATGACTTTTTGCATCAATTTTCACCATTAAGAAATCTCTTCAAGCTTATCTATTATCGCACGAAGAGTCAGTGTACATTTACACTTACGATGAAAATATAAAATGTCCGAACCTCTATCGATTCAGAAATGCAACACCAGCATAAAAGAAGTAAAATGTTTAACCAACCGAATGACAAGTCAAAATTTTTGTCGTGACTTGTACATTCCAAATATATATATAATATATTCATAATGTTTGGAGTACTTAGTTTGAGATAAGTAAGATTATTTGAAAGGTGATCACGATTTTAGAGAAAAAAGTACTTAAGTCCAAAATAGCGATTATTGCTTAAATAAAATCAATAATCGATACAGCCTTCTAAATCACTATAAATGATATACTCCAACATACAATAACATATACCTAATATGTATTCAATACCCTTTTGCACTTTAAAGTTATAGAAAAGTCAGAACTTTAAACGCTTATATATCAAAATGTATATTATGTGACTAAAGTACTTCTTCCACTATAATCTTCAAAAAACAAGCTTTTACAGTCGTGTCACTTTAAATACAAAATACAATGTATGTGACGATCGTTTGTGTGTAATTTACTGTCGGAAACAAGGCAATGACTTACATCTAGAATTAGCTACTCAAATTCAACCAACCAGGTATTGCAAATGAAAATTGATTTCTTGCGTGAAATCACATAGCGGTTTATATGACTCCTATCCAATCCTGATAACTACATTTCCATAGATATTGTATTTTAATGGATGTGATGAGTGATATGTCTGGCAAAAACTATTATTATTGATTACAAAACTCTTATCAAATGAGGCGAAGCTTATAGCGAATTATGTGTAGATAAGGAGGCTTGAAATTGTGTATTACGTAAAAGTCATAATGGCCAAACCAGGATTAAGGGTAAACAATTTCAGATTGAGTTTTAATGATTTTCCAAAAAACATGATAATGATAAACCAAGAGATTATCTTTGATAAAAATTTGTCGAAGAAATTCAAAATGTGTTTACTTGTAATTTGCTCCTATGAAATGAACAGACAATGATCATTTCATTAAAAACCTAGCTTCCGGGTGACAACTGAGTAAAGTTTCTGCAAATATTGTGCTGTGTGAGTTCAACAATATATTTTCTATATAATTTCAATAGGACAATTTACCAATGTTTTGAACGTTGATGCTTTTTAAAATTATTTTGATCAGTGGAAATTACTTTGCGCATTTGTGGCCTAACTTAGATATCCATCATGTGCTAACGTGACCTTTAATAATTAATCATTACTCTTTTAATACAAAGAACAACCAATTTTGTAATTTGTAAGTGAATAGATTTTGCAACATTGTTTAATACAATAAAAGTTCATCCTTGACCCTTCAAAAACATTAATTGCGTCATTATACTGAAAAGAAATGTTAGAAGTAAAATCATACTCATACTAACGGCAGATAAGGATGTTAATTTGATAATCTTATGACTGACTACAATCAAAGTGTTAGCTTGCGAGGGTAAGAAACAATAATGTGTACTAAAGTCATCGTATGTTGAAATTAGTAAACACATTCAAAGAGAATCAATTTATTTAAGTTATTTTAGAGAGAAATCGGTTCACGTCGCGCCATTCTGTTTTTCAAAAACGATTGCTGGATGCTAAAGAAGACTCCTCATCATTTCAACTCTCAGACTGACTCCTCAGGGAATTAAAGTTCAATATTTTTCATTTGAATAAGACAGTTCAAGACATATGTGTCTCATCATATCGAAAGGTACCTTAATACCGGCATAGTAAATTACGAGATACAGGCCATTGAAGCTGAGCAAAGTCAAAAATCACGTCCAAGGTCGAATTTCTAATTTCATCAGAAACGTTACCTTTGATATGTATTCTATCATTTTAATCAGGTTCCAACATCCAAAACATAAGACAAATGTTTTAAAAACCGAGATAAAAATCCTTTCTCCTTTCACGTTTAACCAGTACAGAAACTTTAAACTTGATTTTCTCAGAACTTTAGTTTTCAGAATCAGCCCGATACCTTTTACCAATTTGGATATAACTTTGTAATCAAACATCCAATAACCAAAAGCAAGGTGTCATTTTAAAGCTTAAAATATAATCTTTTAGATGAGACCACAAAATCAATTTTAATTTTGCCGACATTAAGGTACCTTTCGATATGACGAGTCACATATTAGAAAACACTTTAACTAGCCCTTCTTCTTGCAACGTATCGTCTATAGCAAGAGCAAGTACTAGACTAGGAAGACCTTACCGACAATGCCAACGACACTCAGATGAATAAGAAACGTTATTAGAAAATCAATCACCTGCAAGTGGAACTAATAGCATAAGTGCTGCCTTTCACCATCAGATTTGTTTAATACAGTTCAACAAGGAGATTTTTGAAGTAGATCAACATTGTTAATAGATATCACCTAATGTAAGACCAATGAAAAATTGTGTGTAAGAAATTCTTCTTCAATGAAATAACATAGTTTGGTTGTAATCCAAAACGAGCAGGTACGCCTATGATTTAATATAAACCTTTTCTCAAAAAATATTTTATTGCAATACTTTGTAGAACATTCACATTTTAAGTATAAAATATTAATGAAATTGAAAGTATTTCTTGTCAAAATTTAAAGATAATATTGAAAATACCATCATTTTTTGGCCATAAAGACTATTAATGATTGATTTATTTATTTCTAGGTATTATTTTTGGCTAACTTTTGCCTCCACATGTACAAATATTGAACATAAATTCATTTAAATATTTTTCAAGATTGGGCATGTTGTTATGATTCGCAAAACACAGACTAATTTATTTCCCTGTATGGTCATATTGGTTTATGTGTGTTAATCGGCTGTTTACTGTATACTTCAAGGTTTACACAGTATAGAGCTAAAACGCTTTTTTAAATTTTCATATTTTCATTTCTGAACCATCAGTGTAAAAAAAGCCATAAGAAAATTTAATTAAATTTCCAATATATGATAATTTTTCGACATCAAGCAATGACAAAAACACGTTTTGTTTTTACAAACCTTTTTGTGGATAACGCAAACATGTAACATAACCTTTAAAACACAGGCGTCAAGTATCCCTAATACTGTCTTGAATTATATATGGAAGTTAAGATCTAAAAACCGTGTGCGGGGTTTACATATCATTAGGAACATTTTCATCGTTTGCATAACCTTTTCATATCTTAAACCTATGTAAGTAAAAAGTAACTGAAACTAATTGTTGAGATTTAATATATATAAAAATACTTAAAGCTTTTAGCGACTTGTATTGCTTTTGTAATGAATGAATAAAACAACACATATTCACTGAAAAGAGCTCTTAACAGATTAGGTAATACTTATTTTGATTTGAATTTCAAAATTAAGAGTTTTATAACAAACTGAATATGAATATAAAATGTCCGCCATTATCACCAATTGAAAATACAAAAAATAACATTTCATCAGTTTGCAGCATTGTCATACGTCGTTTGGTAAGATATTTTGAGTTGTAATTTATCATAATTTAAGCTGTAAAGGTGTCTTTTAACTGACTATCCATTGTTACAGGTTTAAGTCTAGAGGGTGCTTTTCAAATGGCCACCATAGTTATCTTATTTTAAGAAAAAATAAAGAGATTTTTAGTAATTTTGATACGAAAACCATGATTTTGAAAATCATGAAGTTTAGATACCAGGTTTTAACCACTAAATCATTGAAATAAAAAATAAAATAAACTTGAAACTTCTTTTCTTATTACAATCGAAAGCATTCTAAACAATATTTATCATCATTTCCCTCTTAGACATATTCATAGAAGAATAAAATCTCAATATTTAAATTTTGATAAAAAAATTCAGAAAATACTTTAGCTTATCTTGCCCTTCTTCTCTCCACATATCGTCTATCGCAAAGCTAATAATGACACTCAAGTAGATAAGAAACGTTATTTGAAAATCAATCAGCAGGAAGTGATACTAATAGGCATCCTCATAGGTATTTAAGTGGTACTTCTCCATGTCTGTAAAGGTGAACGTCTCAAATTTGTTTTGAACAATTCAAACGGATATTGAAGTCGATCAACCTTGAATGTACATATAGATATCTTTAAAAAATACTAAGACACTGACTGCTAGCATTCTTTTTTATGCAAGGGAAATGGTTTTACCCTCCTCAGTGGTCTTCAGACATTCGACGACAATTCGACGAAGAATCTTTGACGTATTTATTTTAACCAAGAAAGACAAAGTAGTAAATCTATTCAATACAGTGACATTAAGCATGCAGGTCGAGTAAACTTATAGTCTATGTCCCTGTGTTCCCTCATTTATATTCAAAATCTTCTTTAAAGATGAGAATGAGAATGAAGTCAGGGAGAAGAAATGATAATGTGATATGCACACGTTGGAGCCATGTTTCAAATTCAAGTACTATCGTTAAATTATGAGGTTCCAAATACACTTCACCCTATGCGTTCGCAACCCTGAAACAAAGTATCTTGCGGTAGCCCTGTGTAAGGTACAAAGAAAACCATTAAGTACAAAATACAACTATACTGTTTGCTACAAATAGAAAATTATTATACTATTTATTACAAATACAATAAAATTTTAGATTTTTACATGTACATGTAACGAGACGTTCGTCTTGCCATATCCAACAAGAAAAAACTGTTAAAGTGGGAAGGCCTATGGTATATATTATTTCTGATTGAATGGGGATTTTGGGAAAGAAACCCAAATGTACATGTGCGCTTAAATGAAAATATTACTTCAATATACAAATTAATTTATAAATACAGGTTTAAGAAACTTGTTAATGTTTATGACTACTGAATATGCCGATATTGAAATATTAAAAGACGCTAAATTTATTCAAATTCTTTCTTTTATGCAGTGTTTGTTTTATAAACAAATGTTAAGTGATGGCAGTGTGTTTTGTTATTGCATTGTTTAAAGTTATTATAAATTAATTATTTCAAATGGTATTCAAGTGATTCCACAAGAGTGATTTTCAATGTAACTGTAGACTACTCGTCTCTTATTCAATATAAAAATACATTTCCAATAATTATTGTGTAATCTTAATGCATCATTGTAACATTGGTAAAAGATGATTGTATACACGCATCTTTTGCTTAAAATGTAGCTTTTTTAATGTTTTATAACCAAGATAGTATCTTGCACAATTTTCCATCGAATAGATAGTCAATGGTAGTTTTGATATAAGTTGATTCTTGCAATTGCCGTTATTTATTAATCATACATAAATTCCGTGAAATGCTACTTGTCTCTTTACATGTTAAAACAAAAATATCCTCTTAAGGCTTTGGAATTGCGTTTGAGGCACTATTCGTCTTTTGAATCACGTAAGAGCATGATATCGTTAAGCGACCCTACACAGCAAAAAATAATTGCTCAACGTAGAGTAAAAATTTAATCAATACGGTAGTAAAAAGGGAACTAGTCGTTTTTTGAGTAATTTTTAATCGATGTTGCTAGATTAAAGGATTACTCCCCTGTTGATTAAATTGTTTAATCTTTTAAAAGAGTAAATATTTTAAATCTTAAAGGTTGAGCAAAAATTACTCCATGGTGGACTAGTTCCCTTTTTACTCTCATGTTGATTAAAATTTCAAACTTAATCGATTACTGATTAAATGAAAGGCATGGAGATGGAGGCATTGTTAAATCTATGCATTAAGCTTACCATATTATGTTTGCTGGAGTGGACAATGCATCGTCATTTGATAGTTCAGCATGTACCAAAATTAACAATTACATTTACCTTTGAATATAGAAATAAGTCCAGGTAGTCCCCATTGATATAACAATGCAGCAATGTCTATATCGCTGCAGGGCTCGAAGAGGTCCATTTAGCGTTTTGATCACGTCGTTGTTCGCAGTAAATTTTAATCTGTGAACCAGAACGTTTTGCTCCGAATTACGAGTAAAAGTACGGAACATGTACCAAACGATTAATAAATATAGCGTTTTTCCACTGTTCATCCGAAATTTACAGTTACTCTGGCGGCGATTAACAAGAAAACACGTTATTTGCTCTTCAAAGATTAAACAAGTTAGTCTTTTTTTAATCGAAACACGTTAATCGCAAACTTTTAGTCTTTATTTTTTGCTGTGTAGGGACAATATTTTCTCGCCTTACTTTGGTCAAGATACTCTCGTTGAAAACTGACCTTAAAACATATGCTGAACTTATGACATTTTTCATCAATTTTCACAAGTAAGAAATCTCTTCAAGCTTAGCTATCGTCGCACGATGCATCAGTGTACATTTACACTTACGATGAAGATATAAAATGTCTGAACCTCTATCGATTCATAAGTAAGGCGTGAACACAATTCCTGGTTACCAGCATGAAAGAAGTAAAATACTTAACCAATGATAATCATTTCAGAAACCTAGCTTTTACAGTCGTGTCACTTTAAATACAAAATATGTAATGATCGTTTGTGTGTAATTTTCTGTCGGAAACATGGCAATGATTTAACTCTAGAATTAGCTACTTAAATTCAACCAGGTATTGCAAATGAAAATTGATTTCTTGCGTGAAATCACATAGCGGTTTATATGACTCCTATCCTATCCTGATAACTACATTTCCATAGATATTGCATTTTAATGGATGTGATGAGTAATATGTCTGGCAAAAACTATTATTATTGATTACAAAACTCTTATCAAATAAGGCGAAGCTTATAGCGAATTATGTGTAGATAAGGCCTGAAATTGAATATTACGTAAAAGTCAAACCAGGATTAAGGGTAAGAAATTTCACTTTGAGTTTTAATGATATTTCCAAAAATAATGATAATAATAAACCAAGAGATCTCTTCGTTAAACATTTGTTGAAGAAAAATTCATAACATGTAATTTGCTCCTATGGAATAGGTGGAATGGAAGGACAGTGACCTTTTCATTTAAAACATAGCTTCTTAGGTGACAACTGAATAAAGCTTCTGCATTCCTTGTGGTATAAAAATGTGGTCATTTCTTGTGTGAGTTCAACAATATATTTTCTACATAATTTCAATTTTCCAAGGTTTTGAACAGACTAGCCGATGCTTTTTAAAGTTATTTTGATTAGTGGTAACTTTTTTGCACTTTTGTGGCATCGCATAGATATGCATCATGTGTTAACGTGACCTTTAATTAATCATTACTCTTTTTAAGAACAACCAATTTTGTAATTTGTAAGTGAATAGATTTTGCAACATTGTTTAATACAATTTAAGTTCATCCTTGACCCTTCAAAACATTAATTGCGTCAATCTACTGAAAAGAAATATTAGAAGTAAAATCATCCTTTCGGCAGATGAGAATGCTAATTTGACAATCTAATGACTGTGTTAGCTAGCTAGGGTAAGATATAATAATGCGTACTAAAATCGTCGTGTGTTAAAATTAGTAAACACATTCAAAGAATCAATTTGTATAAAAGTAATTTTAGAGAGAAATCGGTCCACATCGCGCCATTCTGTTTTTTCAAATACGATTGCCTGCCTGCTAAAGAAGACTCCTCATCATTTCAACTCTCAGACTGACTCCTAAGGGAACTAAAGTTCAATACTTTTCATTTGAATAAAACAGTTCAAGACATATTAGAAACTACATTAACTTGCTCTTCTTCTTGCAATATGTATCTATGTATCGTCTATAGCAAGAGCAAGTAGTAGACTAGGAAGACCATACAGACAATGCTAACGACACTCAAATGAATTAAGAAACGTTATTAGAAAATCATTCAGCTGGAAGTGATCCTAATAAGCTTCCTCATACGTCATTAGTTGTGCTTTTTCACCGTCAGATTTGTTAAATACAGTTCAACACGGAGCTATGTCCATGTCATTGAAGATGAACGTCTCAATTGTTTTCGAATAATTCAAATGGATATTAAGTCGATCAATCTTGAATGTACATATTGATATCTTTAAAAATAGTGAGACACTGACTGCTCGCATTCTTCTTTATGCAAGAGAAATGGTTTTACCCTCCTCAGAGATCTTCAGGCATTCGACGACAGCACGACAAATAAATAGTTGACGTATTTACTTTAATCAAAGGAGTAAATTTCTTCAATAGAGTCACACTAAGCATTCAAGTCGAGTTAAGTTATAGTCTGTGTTCCCTCATTTATATTCAAAATCTTCTTTAAAGATGAGAATGGGAATGAAGGCAGAGAGAAGAAATAATAATTTGATAAAATATTTGCACGAAATGGAGCCATATTTCAATTTCAAATACGATCGTTGATTTTTGAGGGAAACATTCCCAAATACACTTCTCACTAACGCCCATGCGTTCGCAACCCCTAATCAATTAAGTATCCTGGCGGTAGCCCTGTGAAAGGGATATGCGTAGCCTAGCGGAAAAGTCCTCGACTGTTAATCACTAGGCATTGAGAGTCGTGGGTTCGAGTCCGGTGGGCGGCGTATTTAGTGTCCTTGAGTAAGATACTTACCCTATTGTGCTCCTCTCCACCCAGGTGTCAAATGGGTACCGGCTTTCTTCAATGCTGGGAAGGTAACAGGCTTGCAGGGAAGGAGGTGTAGCGATCCCCTCATCGCAACTATAACAAATAATATGGAGTCTGGCCCAATCGCTTCGAAAGAGAGATGGGGACTCCGACCTGTGAAATACAGGCCGTCCCCTTTACCTTTACTTTTTAGCCCTGTGTAAATAAGTTCATAGAAGACCATTAAGTACAAAATACAACTATGCTGTTTACTACAAATAGTAATTTATTATACTATTTAATACAAATACAATAAAAATTTAGTGTTTATACATGTTAAATGATTTTTCTTTAAAAGTCAGAGATTGTGACGTACGTGTTGCAATATCCAAGAAGAACAAACTGTTAAAAAGTATAAAGGCCTATGGTATATTTTATATCTTTATAAGGGAGAATTTTGGTAAGAAATCCAAATGTAAATGTGCGCTTATAAGAATATGAACGTTCACAAAATATTATTTTTAAAGTAATTTATGAATATAGGGTCATGATACTTGTTCATGTTTATGACTACTGAATATGCCAACATTGAAGTGTGAAACCCAAAAAAAAAAAATTAAACACCCTTAGTTAACTCAAAATCCTTTTTTGAATGCAGTGTTTGTTTTATAAACATTTCAACTGTTTAAAACGTTAGGTGATGGCAGTGTTTTGTAATTGCAACGTTTAAAGTTATTACATATTAATTTAGATGGCATTAATGTGATTGCACAAGAGTGATGTTCAATGTAACATTACTCCATTAAGACTTCTGGTCTCTGATTCAATATAAAAAATACATTTGCAATAATTAGTGTGTCAATCTTAACCCTTGTAATACGGAGCGATTTTCACAAACATATTATACGGAGGGATGGGTTGTTGTTGCACCCCAAAAAAAAATATTGTAGCGAGAACCCCTGACCCCCGTATGTGGTACCAATGGATAGGTATCAGTCCCCTCTTGCCATTGATACCAAAATTACTAGTTTTATCAAAATACCAAGTTTGAAATGGATATCTGTTATATAAAAGACTTAAAAGTACATTTTTAGAATCACGGAGTT
>JXSR01S025502.1:40111-53322 GCA_000969725.1 Ophiothrix spiculata
TTAATAGAATTTGATATTTGAATAGACCTATATGTGATGAGAGCGGTGTGAAATAACATTTAATTTCTAGGTTTTAAATACTGTAATAATATCAATGTCCAGACCTTAATACGCTGTCACACATAACCGTATATAGAGCCTAAACGTACGAAAAAACATACAACAGTTTCACAAACTGAACGTTTAACGAATTAAACGTATACAAAACGGACACAACCGTATGGATAACGTACTGAACGTACTTCTAACGAACACATGACGAACAACAATGTATAAAATAAAACAATGGTGGGATTAAGTACGTTAGGCGTACGTTTTGCTTTGCTCTATACGGTGATATGGTACAGAACCCTTGAGAAGAAAAAGCATTTTTGTAATACGATATAAACATTCTACAAAATACAAAATACTTGGATAAAAATTTAAAGAATTTTGTTATCATGGTTATATAAGAATTAACATTAGGTATTTGTACTGGTTTGAATGAGTAAAATACAACACGTAAAAACCAAACGTGGACAAACAAATAGAGTTCGTTTTTGCTGTTTCATTGTCGTTCTCTGTCATACACAGTACTGGTCATAGACTATGCAAGTTTCCCAAATAATCACAACCCTAGAGGATTCCCGAATTATCACAACCATAGATACATGTAATTTCGAGGAAAGTTTGGAAAACATTTTACCTAATATGGGTAAAGTGTCGTCTTAGGAAAAAAGATATGACTGGTTTATATATCACACGCTCTGCTGTCTTAGCACTTTCCTGTGGTTTCAATAAAGACATCGAGGGAGGTACACTCTTAGAAGGCCGGGATCAAATATACGAGTAGTTTTCCCGGATCATTTTATTTTGATCCTTTAAGGATCACTTTTGATCCTTTAAGGATCAATATAAACAAATGGATCAAATTCACCAGGATCATTTTTGATCCGGTTTTAGGATCATTTTATTTTGATCCTTTTTGATTACAATATCAAAGTTTTGATCCGTATTTCTGGATTACTTTGATACGGAAAGGATATATTTTGATATATTTGATACCGCGTTTGGATCTAACGTGATCTTTTGTTTCATATTTGAGTACACCCATATCCACTACATAGCCGGGAATGTATACGATGGTATAAATAAGATTATTTCAACACACTTGACATCTGCCTGTCCGGCGTGGCCGAGTGGTTAGAGCGTTGGTCTCGTAATAACATGGTGTGCGTGCGGCGTGAGTTCAAACCCTGCTAGGGTCACTTCAGTGAGATGTTTTTAGGCAGATCTTTTTTATAAAAAATATTCGATCCTTTTTTCGGATCAAGAATTGTGATCCTTATTTTTGGATCACTTTGATCCTTAAAGGGTAAGCTCATATTTGATACCTAAAAAAGGATCAAAATTGATCCTTTTTGTCTCATATTTGATCCTTCCTTTCTAAGAGTGTATGATTCACTAGCAACTTGGAGCTCATATGTCTCCATTCTTGGACTTGAGGTGTTTTTCAGGTGCACTGTGAGAATATAAATACTGCATACTGAATATAAATATGCATGTGTTGGGATAGGTACTTGTACTTTTCATTATTGATTATAGGGTCTTCTTCTTTTCGGATTTTTTCCAGTTGTTAATTAGTAAAGATATAAAACAGGACACATTTGACAGCGAAACATTGAAAAGCATTCTCGAAAACATAATGAAAAAACCCTAAATGAAAAAAGGCTGACTCGAAACCTTTTTCATTTTGCACAATTATCGCTATAATTTGCTCTGGTCATATTTGACCATTTATAACATTTTATGATCTTGTTCGACTTACATAAATTCTAGGGACCGATTAATCCAATCTGTGTATGTTTTGCTCAAGGGTAGTTTCCCAAAAAATCGTAGCTGCTATGCTTACAAAGTTTAATTAAACTTTGTCTTGCTTAGTGGTTAGGAAGTGTACGTGCGACTAATATCCGCTGTTTTGGTGACCTTTAGAAGAATACTGATTTACGACCAACGCAAACCTTATAAACATCAGCCTTAACGCTTAAGTGACAAAGGAATTTCCCACCCGTTGGTGCCCAAAAAACACCCTTCTTGTATGAATTTATCGTTGAAAGTCTTGTCAATGATAAAGCATGTAATAAGGACCAAAATACAGAATCTGATGAACCGTTTCAAAATGGCGGCTTAAAAACCATTTTTTTTCCGCCAAAATTTCAAAAACCGTGTTCCTGAAGGAATTTTCGCACGAAATTTTGCTCAAATTTGCGCATTGCAAGTACAATTACATTGCAAAAATAAAATTACAAAAAAGTTATTCGGTTTCGATTTTATGGGCAAAAAAAATTGAACAGCGCCCTCGAAATATCACTTTATGCTTATTAGCATGAAAACGACTGGATCGATTTGATTTTTTTTTTGCCACTGACGGACCCGCTGCATTAAGTTTGACAATTACATAGAGCGGCGATGTATTTTTTTCGCGTTTTCGCGCTACGCGCAAAAACCTTTTGTAGGCCCCCCTTGGTCACTTAAGTGTTAATGTAATCTGTCACGCGCTATTCAAACCGTTCAAATTGTCACGATTTTCTATCTCTAAAGAAGTAAGATCCAGGACGAACATTAATCATGATGTTTCCGCAGGATACGTATTTTGTAATGCCACGACCCACGACGATATTCTAAGTGAAAGCATAACATTTTTTGAATTTTTAAATACAAAAAAACCTTATTCAGTGAATTTTCAACAATGCAAATTGTTATGGTTGGCTAATTGCTACGAAATCAGCTCGTCATTTTCATTTTGGTTTGCAGATGCATTTTAAATATCATTGTCTGTTTTTAATATCAGCAGATATTAATATTTCTGATTCCCGCTGTCTTGTTTCAAAACTACATGTATTGCTGATTTTCGTTTTGTCCGTTTAATATAATGACATTCTTTACTATTTTGGGGGAAACATGAAATTTCACCAAATTGGGTGCTGTTTTTATGTGTTTTCACATGTGTTTATTCTCTTCTTTTTTCAATATTACTATCAACATCACGGATGATAATTTTGATCTATTTGGTATACTGGTATTTCTCGGTACACGATTACATCTGGCCAGCCTGTCACTGTAATTTATCGTGTCAATTAGTTTGATTTATGTCATGTACTGCAGCAGATAGCAACATATCTAATATGCTTCTGTTATTGGATTAAAATGTGTGTCTCTGGCCTAGAAAGCTCCTGATTTTATGTCCTTGCGGATATACGGTGGTCTAATTTAATATTTACTCTGGATATCTGTAGTGTTCAATACTCTTTGTAGTTAGTAGCATCTCTAGTTGTAGATAGCCCTGTGTTTAAAGTACTTCAAATACTTATGGGGGACAAATTCTTTATAGCATGTATATTATGCAGTTAAGTGTTAAGTGACATGAAATAAATATAGATACATGCCATTTGAGAACAATTAATTTAAGTTCCCATATATTTAGGGCATGATTACAGATTACCTATTTTAAAATGTCAGAAAATGATTACAAACTTAAATCAAATGTTTATATGTAATAAATGAACATAACCTCTTTGTATTATCATATCCCTGGATGCCCTTGTCATTTATACATTACGTAAATCAGTTCTTGTGCAAACACACATCTATCACATAAACAGGTTACTTGTTGATATTTAGCTCGACATGTATAATTCTATTGCTTTTTAACACCTTATAAATAGTATCAACCATGTTTGCGATAGTAGATTCACAATTTAAAAGGCTACTCTATTTGAATTAGAAGAAATTACTGGAAATAATGAAACAAATTTACTTATCAGTCACTAGGCGACACTACATAATTATCAACGCTAAATGTCTATGTATCGAAAGCGGGCTAGTTTCAATTTCGTTATCGTTGAGTATTTAATACTAAATATTAAAAAATGAGCAAAAACGCGTTATTTAGACATTTCAACCACGATAATATATCTGTAATGCTTCTACCATGCATATGCGACAATTTAATTCGACATATTTGATCAGGTGTTCTGTTAATAATAGTGTACGTGCATATTGATTCGTATATTATATATGTAACGATTTATATTAATATATATGCAGAATGATTTGTATTTTAGCTCTGTAGTCGCTGTACAACTGGTATACGCTTCTACACTAAAGTATGCAATTCAGTTTGAAAATATCACCATGGAGCTCGCAAATCATCGTTAAGATGTGCTATATTTAGCACAAAGCCTGACACAAAGCCACTCCCAAACCACCTGGAATTTCAGTTGAATGTCTTTGCGCGTTTAGGACATTATTAGGAAAGTGTGTGAAGATTTGAAATATATTGCCGAAAAAAGACTTTGTCTCCTATTCTAGAGCATATAGAATTTCAACGTTAAAAAACGACGAACATTTATTGACCGTGACGTGAAGCAACTTGAACGATGAGCTCAATATACATCTTTAATTTATTTGAACTTATTCTGTCATTTGTTACATATTCTATCGTCATAATCAAAATCAAAATGAATATCTGACATAAATCATAGCGACTAATCAATTGTATTTAAAAGCAAAAAAATTAGAAACATTAATCACGGTTTGAAACATGTTTTGTCATGTTTTTTTTTTATCTGTCGTTTTACATTTATATAAATGATAGATTCATTCATTTGGAATACTTTAAGTAACAGGTTGTTATCAGTGCTTGCTTATGATTGAAAAGAATAAATAAAATGATGGATAAATGCAGTCAGTCAAATGTAATGTTGTTTACATTCAATATCAGAATTGTCCAACCACTTCGGCGTTTTGCTCAAGCAATTTGGTTTGATATATACTAGGCCTGTTCAAGTTTGTCGTAAGTTATCTCATTAACAGACGAAGCATTTAGTTTACAAATAGTTTAGAAAATTATAATTGATAAAAGAGACCTGTCAAAGTATGGGATAGGTTATTGTCTTCGACAAAAGCAAAAATGTCTGGCTGTTTTAGTTGTGCTTTTCCTCATGTAAACACAAATGGATTGTTAATGATTGCAATTTCTCAAGTGGCGATTATCTATACTTGAAATAACATTAAGCTCTGGTTCCTGGTGTCTAGTTTTGTTTATGCCTCATTTCGACCTTCAAAATTGATTTTGTTTCCTTTACCAAGTTTGTGAATTTGATTTAGAATTTGTTAACACATGTAGCACAGATTATTAGTGTCTCCTTTAATGATACATTCCCTAAATGCTTTCAACGTTGCCTGTAACTTTCAAGAGAAACAAATAGTTTAACAAATGCACAGACACGTGAGTTTGAAGGCCAAGTTTAGCATAGTACTTTCGTTTATTTGGTTATTTCACTAAGTAATGCATCTTGTTTTCTTGGGGTTCCGTACAGGGCACAGAATTCTTACAACAAAGTTTGTTTGTTTGCTTGCTTTTACACACATGAAAATATTATCTTTAAGTAGAACTAAATATAATCAGTGATAATACTATCAGTATCAAAACAATAACATTTAGGATTATTCTCACAACAGATCAATTTCTCTTGTACCTTGCTCACGCAAAGGTAAACTTAACTATCCCTTACGTTGTCAACTTCAAGTAGAAAACATTGCTTAAAACAATCAGTAAAATAGGCTGTATAAGCAATATTTATTTGTATCCTCACATGCAATGAAACCATACAATTAACGTAACTCTTCCTTGCGTTGTCAACTTTAAGGGAAAAACATTGCTTAAAAATAAAATAGGCTAATTGTATCAGTCGAGTTTTCTATTTGTAGTATCGCATGCAATGAAACCATACAATATACAACAATGATATATAGGTTATCTAGAAATTTTTACATCCTGCTCTTGGGATGAAGATACAGATGTTTGTAAGGCATGCAGGTTTTAGATATTAGGCTAAATATTTCATTAGACATGTGACCACAATAAAAACGAAATGTTGGCTGGGACCTAAAGTATACTTGGTCGAAAACAACAAATGATTTATAGTGCACTTCGCCTCCCTGACTGTAGTAATTCCATGCGGCCACAAATTAATAAGTAGTATATTTCGCTATTGTACCAAGCTTGAGACAAAACAGACCAGCTAATTAATTGATTAAGATTGCTCAACTTTGAGAAAAAATTATTCAATGCCGAGGATCTCGATTAAAAATGAGAGAAGCGTACTTGACCGTTATTGCTTTGACGTGACATAAAATACTGTAATATTTCTGCCCTCGTATTGCAAAAAATAACACGCTAGAGCACGAGAGCAGTGTACGTGACGTGACATAAAATAATCTACACACGTGTATGACGAGCAAACATTGCTCATCATCTGTAAACACTGCTTGTAACAGGTGGGTTGCGAATTTGTATGTCTGTATCAAAAAAAAAATTGAATGATAAATATTGACCCATAAAAATTAAAGTTTATTATATACATGATTTACTGTAATGATTTAGCAACACGAATCTAACTAGTGCTTTTCAATGTGAAGTGCAATATTTCTATTGTGAGAAAGCAACAGATGTGTCTGTACATGCAGATCTTTTATTTCATTTTGTTTCATTTCAACCTGGTTTTGCCATATTGGTTTTTAGTATCAATATGACAATAAATTAAACATACAAAAATTTTCAACTTTTATATTTTTGAAAAATTTAACAGCGCATATTTGTAATGTTTGCATGAGAGTGACATACATATAGTTATATTCCTATACTTTATAATTGTTCAACCGCACTGACCATCATAGATCAAGTAGTGTTGCAAAAATAAGAATACAATATAACACCATGACAACATATGTATTACGTTAACGTCAAAATCGGGTTGTTTGGCACTATTTCCAACTCAAACAGCTATATATACCAATCGCTATAACTGAGTGAAATCGCAACAGATACTTGAGCGTTACGTTACAATAAGCAAAGCCGTTAAAAGGCGAAATTGGTTTGAAAAATAGTTTCAGGATGTTAAACTGGGAAACAGTTGTTTTAATTAGCTTAAGTTTGTTTGAATATTTGTCTAAGTCAAAGTTACATATTTCGAAGTGGAAATATAAGTTGATTTTTACGTACAGCTGTTAATGAAATCTAGTCCATTAAGGTTAGTGGGGACAGAAACCTAATGTCTACTCATTTGCATATGAATGAATAATAAGGTTACCGTCGAAAATAGCGTTAAAGCGTTTACCAAATATTACTAACGAAGATTTTCCCAAAAGGTTCTGCAATTTCAATTGCACCTGTACAGAAGACGTGCCACTCTTAATTGCATTTTTGAAACAAATGTAACAAACACGACTAAATAAATCCAAGTATTGGTGAAAGTTTATCTCTTGAACTTCAGTCTACATTGCTGTTGCTTCAGCGCGCAGCATTTGCCTAAATGTTCCCGGTGAATGAACGGGTTTTTTAATATTCTTCAAGATCATTTTATCAACAATAAAGCATTTATCAAATTATTTATCAGTATTCATTGAATTTCTATGTAATAAATGTGATGGCTCATCCTGAAAAGGGACACTTTGCAGATGATATCAATTTTGATTTTTATCATTTCATCAATACAGCATTTTCTAAACTTTAAAATGACACCTTACTTGTTGAAATTGATCAAGGTGATCAAATTTGATAACAGGAAATCTATTGGAAATTCTTGTTATTTTTTATTTTTTGCTGCCGATTTTCACCAGTTTCTTGAAAAGTGTTCTGTCGCAAAGTGTCCCATTTTGGGATGAGTCATTACAAGTTTGCCATTCACTTGGAACAATATGTTGGATCGACGGTGTGAAAAGGTTTGCGTTATTTGTTAACCACCACAAATATAAACGTCTTTTACCACTCGCGGGGACTCGAGTGAAGGTGCATGTTGGGCTATAATAGGGCTATATTATCCCAGAGACTAAATAGTGTAAAACATGGCGGCCATCTTGATTTCCATTATGGCGGTGTCTTTCAAATATATTTCTGATGCAAATATGCCAGACATTACAAATATATTTATGCATTTGAATTTTGGTCCTACGCACCAATGGAACTGGGGATATGGACAAAAATATCAGTTTTGTGGCGATACTTGGATTCAAAATGGAGGATGGATCTCGTGGGAAAAGTTATATGCATTATTCAAATACTGTAGGAGGTGAAGTAATAGCTAGAATGCTACAAACATATTAGACAGAAAAAATACAAAATTTAAAACTAAACTTGAACAACAAACAAAATCTGTTGGGATTTTTTCTAAACAAAAGCCTATTGTAAGTTATCTAAGTCATAATAAGAATAAAAATAACTAAATTAGTTTAGAAAGCAAAAAGTGTGTTGTATGTCTTGTTCTTTTAAGGATGAAATATACAACATGGAAAAACAACCACAGTCTCGGAACCGTACTTTGCTGATTACTGGTAAATAAATTGTCTCCGCAAATATTTGTGTTGACATAGATGATGTTAAAAATAGATGGTGGAATTAATAAGTGATTTATTAGGTTATTAAACAGCATATTGTTTCGTTTTCAAATACATGTACATGTCAAATATTGTTAGCAAACACCGGAAAATATATAGCAGTGAATATGTATACACTGCTTGGAACGTAATATTTACGGAATGCGAGTAATAATTATAGATTTTTACCGGTTCAAGTCTGTAATCCGAGGTCTTTTAGGAATTTTTGGAATTTTTTTTTACTAGGGTCGACGGGTTCGAAAAAAATACTTGCAAGTCAAAAGACCAAGGACGTTTGTGAATAAATTGCTAATAAGTATGAACTAAGTTATACATCTTTCTATCGTTAATGTGAGTGACGTCAAGTGCATACTGGTTATATAAATGTAAAGGCACTTTAGTACTAAGACAGCAGTTTTCATGCTCACCGATATGTACATTGAAACAGCTTAAAATAAACTACTCCATGTCACATTAATCATACAATAATGGAACACTGAACAAATGAATGAAATCTCCTGCTAACAGAGATTTCCAGATGGATGTGGTAAACACATTATGGTATAAGTAGATATCCTGGGCTAAAACCTAATTGCTGATGAAGTGATTTATTAAATTTATATTGCATACTAGAAATGTAACGAGCATATGCGATGAACTGTGAATATAAACAGTGAGTTGTATATTAATCAAATATTAACAGTGCTATCGGAATCAAAATATGTAGTCCGTAAGTATGGCTGGTATCGACAGATGAAAAATCTACTTTGAATGTCTTGTTTTGCTTAAGCAAGCTATATGATATCGTTATCCATTTTCGCAACAACACGGCCGCTCGCCTCTGTACCATGATTGACTCATTACCAAATTTTCCATTTAAAATACAAAATAAGTTTAGGTCATTTCTCGTTTCTCTAGCATAATCATGATCATTTGACAAAAATATGGTTGTGGTGAACGTAGAATGGTCTCTGACGGTATATGACATCTCTAAAACCTTTTTAGTTTTATTCCGCTAGTGAACCATTCCACGTTCACTACAACCCTATTTTCGTTATATTTGTAAATTGAGGGGCGTTTAATTACCTGCTTATCGCTATATACATACTACATTGTAAACATTCCGTATGACCACTCAACATGAGTAGTGAAGTGACCTTGACCCAGGCGTTGTCATTTCAAATTTGACCTCAAAATCACGTCTTTTGACCCATTTGTGTTGTTGCCCCCTACTATGAACATTGATCACATTCAGAGTTCCATTTCACACTCAACTAGATTACCTATCAAATCTGACCAAAAGCAACATATGTTTCCAGGTATTAAATCGAACTTTACCTATAAAGTGGTAGAAATATTATTATTCCAACTATATGAGCAACCGTGTATATAATATAATTTCATATTTTCGATCAATTTTTTGAAATCGAACTAAACAAGAGTTTGAAAGCATGCATAGAAATTGGGAATATGCAACAAAAATCAATTTCGACAAATTATAAGCTTGACAACTATTGTCACTGTAGTACATAATGAAGTATGCCGCATTTACGGCTGATTCGATATAAACGAACACAATTGTGTATCAAAATATGCACAAACTTTAATGCTGATACTTAGGAATATGTTAAACACACCGACAGAATACTTTATTTTAATTTGGCTTTGATATAGTGCATTTTACTTTTAAGAAAAAAGGTTGTTTGCAAAATGCTCCTGCAATAAATTTGCATACAATGTTGGCACTAAAAACAGTTCAGCGAGTATAATAAATAGACATTATCAATTCAACGACTTCCTTGAACCCTTACAAATTCATCCAAGAGATCCCATGAGATAAGCTGACATTTCACCATGTTTAAAGGCAGATGATATACTGCGATTGAATATTTACAGCTTAGATCTGCAAAAAAAAATGATGAGAGTGTGATGTTTTCATGGTTCTTGTGCCGTACCATCTGGACTGATTTGTGAGAAATGATGATACCGTATTTCATTAACGAACAATGGATGGCTTTTATGTTCTGTTTGTAAATTTATTTTAAGACTTTTTGAGCAAACTGATTTCATAGTTGGAAATGTTCAACATCTTCATCTTATTTTCGAGATAGGGACATTGACAATACGTTGAGATCTGAAATTTGTGCATATGTTACGTGTTATTTTGTATAATTAACTTTGGATAATTAGTCTATAATTATTGTTGTGGTTAACCTACAGAATAGTAGGATAATGTCATAATATCAGTATAATTTGTAAAAACAAAAGCAAAGTAAAGGAAAGATATTCTTTAGCTTTCAATATACTGGTAGTTCCCAAGTGATTCTGTCACACAATTTACAAAATAACAACAACAACAACAACAAACAAACAAAACAAGAAGAAAAAACAACAAAAAAAACAGAAAAACAAAGCAAAAAATGAACTTCAAACGACGCATTGTGTTTATATTGAATACAACACGACCGTTAAGTTTTATCATTTTAATTTAAATTGACAAGCAGTTCATTTATATAAGTAAATTCACTCTAAAAAGGAATAATCAAAGAAACTACGAATTTCCATATGATTAAAGTTCACGGGATATCGAAATATTTTACACTAACCTTCAAACTCAGAATATTATTGCCAGGTGGAATACTTCTGTCATAACTGATAATTCTCATTCAATTTTGAATAACAGAATCGGAAACTGATACGTAAGTGTCACAAAGGTGGAGAAATTGAACGTTTGATGATCATTCATGACATACGTAGTTTGTTTATCAAGTCCGTTGATCATACAAACTTATCTAGTAAATATTGTCATAAAGCAAGTAGAAAATAAAAGCATATCTTAAATTAAAATCCCCGTCACTGAAAACTACACATTTTTATACTACTAAATACCATTTATTTTAAAATGAATGTAACAATTCTCGTTATTGTAAGTAGACAAGACATAAGGAATCGACATAACCAAGAATCACAGAAGTGTCAAAGGTATATTGTTGACAGGTAGCACCATTTCAATTGATCATCACTGTAAAGTTTAGATTTTAATAGAAATCTGAAATCGATTTTCACGCAAAATCTGACCAATTAAAATGTTATACAGTCCTTGTATTTTTTCTCTATTAATGATGCATAGGCATAATCACGGCCGATAAATGAATTCCTACCAAAGGGACTCTGACGTTCTTTGGTCTAGCCGCGTTAATTGAATGGAAGTACTTTTGGCATTCGGTAGGGATCATTTAGCATTCTCAAGGGATCATTTAGCATTCTTAAGCGAGCAGGAATTAATATTTAACTGGAATATTTGATTACATCTACTCAACTACATTGAACTGCTAAAAACACGGAACTGAAAGGCAATATGACTTGTAAAGCTACGGTCACAATAATCGTACGATCAAAAGACTCGTACGACTCCTTTAAGTATGAGGCTCGTACGACGTTCGTACGGCGCTCGCAAGAATAGGTATATTTTTTTACAAATATCTGACAAATGTTAATTTTTATGAAATTTCTTTTCTGGGCAATGTTAATAGATGTATTTCCCCTTGACGAAAATGAGTTTTGTTTTTAAAACAGATTAAAAAATACCCTTACGACTGGTCGCAAACGCCTTACAAACAAGCTGCGATCAGTTGTTTTGACCGATTCGTACGAACGTCGTACGAACGCCCCAAGAGCATCGTACGATCAAAAACAGTTCTTAAGCTCGCAGCCTGGTTATTTGACATGTTCAATATCTTGCTACGAGTGCCTTGCGAGTACCTGCATACGATTGACGCACGACGTTCGTACGGAGCTCGTACGACGTTCGCACGACTGTCGTACGAACTTCGTAAGAGCTTTGCCATTGTAATTCCTATTCAAATGAATGCTTTTTAATGTGGAAGTTGACAGAGACGTGTTAATCATCTCTCTGGGATTAGCATATAGTAATCACCGTGCTGTAATCACATTTGCTGTATATGTTGATATTGACATGGTCGGTGAACATACATGGTCGGTGAATGGCTCGTAGGAGTCATTGGTATGCTGTTCTCAAACATTACTAGTCATTGATTATGTTAACAAGGATAGGCACTGCGATTGATTATTAATTTCAGAGGGTTGGATACCGTACTATAGAAGTTAAAAGTATGCTTTGCGATAGTGTCACCATGGAGAATTTGAATATGATGTCACCCCCCCCCCTTTTTTTTTTTTTTTTTTTCTTAAGCGAGGAATTTGTTGTAATGACGGTAATTTGTGCCGTAAAATTACTTTTATCTTACTCTTTTCTCTTTCTGTAATTCTACACATTCTCTTAATACCCTTTCTTTATTTGTTTTTTCTCTATTTCGTGTTGTACCCCCCTTTCCACGCTTTATTCATGTACTTTATTGACAAAATTGTCACAAGTCTATCGCAAGAACACAGTCAAAAATGTTTGCGACCTTGCGAGCTGATTATGAGTAAACACTCTTTCGTAAGACCACCGCAAGACGTTCGTACGAATGTTTACGAAGTGGTCAAATAAACATGGTTAATCGGTCTTACGAGCACCGTACGACCTATTGTGACAACAGCTTTAGACGTTCTTAACGAAAAAACAACAGCAACTAAAAAGCATCGATGCACCTTTACTATATTAGGTTATTGAAATGGAAAAAAACCCACTAATCAAATTTGAAACTAATTCGTCTTTAAACAAAAATGAACAAATACATTTAAAAAGCTTAATACTTGAACGCAAACATTTAAAAAAAAGTCATTTTGAGTCTTCATATGTATACTTGTTTCTTATTATTCTAACTCTGAGT
>JXSR01S025502.1:80811-92740 GCA_000969725.1 Ophiothrix spiculata
TAAGCATATATAGAGGACACAACATCAATAGAATTGCAATAGATGAACGTTTTGGGGCACTTAATACTACATTCTTTTAATAAATCAATTACGGTATTGGATCAAAAATATGGAAATGTTATGCCAATTACCATCTAACTTAATAACTTTATACAATATATTGGGTCTATTAGGTAAGATGTGGAGAGTAGCAGGGCTGGACATAGATAATGAATTACAGATTGTCTTCCTTATGTGCATGGTGGCTGTGGCAGTGAGGGCGATGATGGGCACATCTGGTATGACAGCTCGCAATCCCCCTAATCGTTGAAATGCTGGTCGAAAATCTCTACCCCTGTTGAAGAAAAAGTTGAAAAAAGTAAATGTCCATTAGTATTACATCTAATATAGAGTATCGTGCATAAAGCATATTGAATGTCTAGGAGAGGAATAATAGGATGAGTTGACAATGGTACAGTCCCTAAATTTTTTATTGTCCAAAATATGTCCAAAAAGTTTTTCATGTACATTATTTGTTTTTTCAAAGACTTGGTCTTATTTTTGATATTTTTTTGTGCAAAGCTGTTGAATTCTAAAATGGGAATTCTTTGATAATTTTCAAAAAATCAACAGTTAATTTTCACAATTTCCGACATGAAGGCAAAACAAATTCTTTCTTTATCCACACAAATTCTTCTTGTATTTTGAGATGCCTTATTTCCATTGATCTTTGATGAGTTTGCTGCAGACATGATTTTACAAGAGATAATGATACTGAAAAAAGGATGTATTGCTACTATTGAAACTGATTATGATATAGAGGTAGCAGAATGGAATTGAAGGAAACAAAGTTAATTTTCACAATTTCAGACATAAAGGCAAAACAAATCTTTCTTCATCCACACAAATTCTTCTTGTATTTTGAGATGCCTTATTTCCATTGATCTTTGATGAGTTTGCTGCAGACATGATTTTACAAGAGATAATGAATGAATTGCTGCTATTGAAACTGCTAATGATATTGAGGTAGCAAAATGGAATTGAAGGAAATTAAATTAATTTTCACAATTTCAAACATGGAAGGTAAAACAAATGTCCCTTGTGCAAATTTTTCTTTCTTTATTCGCTCATCACCGCCTGAGTCATACTCTCAACTCTGTGATTGTACGACATGTGGAAGTACTTTTTTGGGTCTATCGATTCATTTTCTGCAAGAATTTTGTTACTGCTTTTCTGAAAACTATCTGAATTTATTGATTTGTGACCCTGTCCTTCTAATAATATTCATCCACTACATTGTGAACAGTTTGAATGTGTCTTTTATGAATCGTTTAGGGTGTGGATTCATGATGTCTGGTTTATTTGGCATAAAAAATATCTGATCTTGAAGGTTGGATCCTTCTTGGCTGTCTCAAATTCAGAGAGAAATACTGCTCCTGTCTAACATTGACATCAATAGTTTTGTTATATGCGAATTAATAATGGCCATGGCACAAATCCCACCACCAAAATAATAATTCTAAATATATTTCACTGCTGTATCAGCTGGTTCTTCTATTTTGTAGGTGGTAATGATTGATATGCCTTTTGAATATGTCCATTATTATAGTGAAAATACACTGCTGAAGCATTCTCAAACGGTACGTTGAAACGATTTCCTCTGTAAGCCTTAATTTACTTTGTTCAGCAATATGATTCAGCGAGTCTCAAAACTCAGTGGGGGCTCAAGCTTGAGCATTTATTTACATCAGATCTGAAAGCTTTGCAAATATCTAATTGCAAGAAGGGTAGCAGACTCTTTACCACAATTCCAGGCAAATGTTTTTCTCTGGGAAAAAGGTACAAGTACATGTACAGGGTGAATCTAAATAAACTTTAACCAAGTGAATGATGTTTCATTTGGAAACGGTACAACATTTGCCTTAATCATTATTGTGATTGGTGTGGATTTTATTCAGCTTTCATTCAGTAGATACTCTCTACTGTCATCATGCTATGGTGAAACGGAAGTAACAATATACCAAAAAGGTTATAAGCTAGATATTTTTCGAGCATTTATTGATGATGAAGACATACCTCGGAAATGTCTGTGAACTGGTTCAGGCCTTGTAGTTGGTTAGCTACCTGTGCTTGGAAGGCATTAACTACCTCTCCAGGAGGCAAGAAAGCCAGTGCAAGCAGCTTTCTGACGTACTGTCTGGTGGCGGGTACTGCTTGATTCTGGTACTGGGCGGAAAGCCCTAGGCTTTGCACTCTCCTTGAGACTGCTTGTCAATGGTGGAACAGGCATCCTTTATGCACAGCCTACAAAAGCAATGAAAGAAAGGAAACGAAAGTAATTTTCACAATTTCAGACATGAAGGCAAAACAAATTCTTTCTCTCTTCATCCACACAGATTCTTCTTGTATTTTAAGATGCCTTATTTTCCATGATTTTTAATGAGTTTGCTGCTGACATAATTTTACAAGAGATAATGATACTGAAGAAGAAAAAGGATGTATATTGCTGCTATTGAAACTTATAATGATAACGTTAATTTTCACATACGTGGAAGGCAAATCAAATCTGTCCCAAGTGCAAATTTTACTTTCTTTATCCGCTCATCAGCATCTGAATCATACTCTCATCTCTGTGATTGTACGGCATATGGAAGTACTTTTTGGGGTCTATCGATTCATTTTCTGCAAGAATGTTGTTACTGCTCTTCTGGAAACTATCAAACATGTGCGTAACACACCTGAATTTACTGATTTGTAACCCTGTCCTTTATTCTAACAATTCATCCACTACATTGTTCACAACATGCCAATCTGTCATTGTGTTTTGCACTTTATTCAGCAGAGCCGTCTCTCCTCCAAACTTGTCTAAATCGCTGACACTTTCCACAATTGATTCAACATACTCTACAGCTTTTCCAGAGGTTTGATTTCTCACGCCAATGAGAAACGTTTCCCTTTCTGTTGAAATTTCCACCTCTGTGACGTGTTTACCTGTTCTGTCCGTGGTGCCGTCATACTTCAGGGTTATATTATCTGTCTCTTTTGTCCCACCAATTATATTTTTCATGGAAAGTGCTCTCATTTCGCTTGACAAGCGTCGTTGCGAGGAAAATGATGATAAGGATCCTTTTGTTGTGCACGATGTTAGTGCTTCCACTGTGTCTTTTAACGTTTGGGACCATTTATGTACAGCTACTCCTCCACACTGAAGCATCATGGATGCAGCCTTTACTGCTGGATTTATACATAAGTTAACTTTTATGTGAAATTTTTAAATCATTGTTTATATTTTTAAAACTATTACCGACACTAAATAACATGTTCATGTGTTGTAAAATTTTATTACCATACCTTACCCTTACAGCTGGATTTATTATATGCCTTCAATTCTTGTGGGTATTTCTTTAGCTTCCATAGCTTCAGATAATGCTTCCTCTTTTTCCATCAGCTTATTCTCCAATTATGCTATTGATTTATTGACTTTGCGAACAGAAAAAATTATTTCCAAGTGCCTGCTTTGTTATTGATTACACTTCCGTATCCCCTATAGGTTTATTTCTTCTGGCCGTGATGTGAAGTTTGACGAGTTATAATGTATCATGGCTCCGTTTTTAGTAGTATTGTATATAACTTTATAACAGGATATACACTCTCTGAATAATTGGCATGATGCGCTGGCAATATTGCTCCTTATTTTCAAACTTATCCCTTAACTCTTATACATAAGTTAACTTTATGTGAAATTTTTAAATCATTGTTTATATTTTAAAACTATTACCAACACTAAATAACATGTTCATGTGTTGTAAAATCTTATTACCTTACCTTTACAGCTGGATTTATTATATGCCTACCAAAAAAACATCAATTTTTGTGGGTATTTCTTTAGCTTCCATAGCTTCAGATAATGCTTCCTCTTTTTCCATCAGCTTATTCTCCAATTTATTGACTTTGCGAACAGACAAAATTGTTTTTTCAAGTGCCTGCTTTGTTATTGATTACACTTCAGTATCCCCAATAGGTTTGTTTCTTCTGGCCGTGAAGTTTGACAAGTTATAATGAATCATGGCTCCATTTTTAGCAGTATTGTACATAACTTTGACTATGTCAAAATATTTATACTGTTAAAACATCTGTGTGCCCAATAATTGTGCACCAGGCACTGAGTACTAAATTTAGCAGAGTCAGATACAGCCTTTAAACCTGAAAATTTCTCATTTATAGCACTAGGCATATTATAATCTACTTATTTGTAAAGGCTGAATATTAATTATTTTTGACTTCCTGTGCATCAACAAAATCAAAAGTCTAACAATTTCTGATATACTTTCAATTTTGGATGTCATGTGCACTAGCATTATCAAGCCCATCTGTGCCGAATCCATCATGGCATGATCATGACGGATCTATGCAGTGCAGTGGTTTCAGTCGATTTGATTTTCAATGTTCAGTTTTGCAAGAGTTAATAATGTTGAAAGAGAAAAATTGTATTATTGCACTTCCTCTGCTAATGATGTTATTGTTAATTGTGGAGGTAGAAAAATTGAATGTTGTGTAATTTCCATTGATTTTTGGCTAATTGAATTTTCAATTAAGAATTTGCTGTTGATATAAATTTTACAAGAAATATTGATACTGAAGGAGAAGAAGTATAGTATTGCTGCCAATGAAACTTGTTATTATAAACTGAATTGATGTAATTGGATGCTAACTCTGTCTCATTGCGGACTGCCATCTCCATCTCGTTCTGGGCTCTGTTGAGTTCTTGGAAAATTAGTTCCCTGTAATCAGTGTCCCAGCACATAACTGAAAATCACGGTAATCAAATATATGGTCATCTTAAGAGACTCTTTCCAACATTTCTCAACAGTTGGCGCAGCGTGATTTCTGTCTAATGTTCCGTTAATACCACAGTGTGCCCCGTCATTAACATGGATTTTAATTTTGCAAATCATCCTAGCAAGTAACAATCAAATTTAAGATGTTGAACTCAATAATCCCACATTTTGTTGTACATTTATGTTGCAAAATATAAACATTGGGATGCAGGAAAATGTGACAAGCACTGACTAGTTGGAAAAGTGCCATCCTAAACATGTCAAACAAGAAAATATTTTTTCCTTTCGATATTTTACTAACTTCAAAGCGTTCATCAATTCACAGAGCGGTATGGCTTAAGGTTGTCCTTGCGCTTTGTAACAGCTTCACTTTGACTCCTGACATTAAGAAAATCGAAGAACTTGTCAAATGTTCTTGCAAAATCAGCTGCTGCTACTGCGGAGGGTCCATGGTACAGACTGGGTGCGTTGGCCACTGTAGAGCTCATACCGCACATACTTGTGCCTCTTTGTATCAAACTTCATCAAGCATCCGTCTTCATCCACTTTGTAAGACTTTGCTTTCTTCCTCAAATCCTTTTTCTGTTGACTGGTTGCATTATCTGGTAGTACTTTGTACTTATCTATTGGCTGCATCTTTGGTGTTGCTGGTTTAAGGTTTTCATGTTTCTAACAAATATCACAGGTCTTAACTTTTCCTTGACAAACTCGGTATAACCGGGCCAATACCAATTCTGCCCGATTCTCAATGTTCTGTTAATATCACAGTGTGCCCCGTCATTAACATGTGCAGATCAATAAACCTCCTCCGCCTTTTCTTTGGTACTCACACACCGCACATACTTGTGTCTCTTTGTATCAAACTTCATCAAGCATCCATCTTCATTCACTTTGTAAGATTTTGCTTTCTTCCTTAAAAACTTAAGGTTTTCATGTTTCTGACAAATGACACAGGTCTTAACTTTTCCTTGACAAACTCGGTACAACCGGGCCAATACAAGTTCTGCCCAATTCTATCTAGTGTTCTGTTAATACCACAGTGTGCCCCATCATTAACATGTGCCGATCTATAAATCTCCTCTGCCTTTTCTTTGGTGCACACACCGCACATACTTGTGCCTCTTTGTATCAAACTTCATCAAGCATCCGTCTTCATTCACTTTGTAAGATTTTGCTTTCTTCCTTAAAAACTGAAAGGTTTTCATGTTTCTGACAAATGTCACAGGTCTTAACTTTTCCTTGACAAACTCGGTATAACCGGGCCAATACCAGTTCTACCCAATTCTGTCTAATGTTCTGTTAATACCACAGTGTGCCCCATCATTAACATGTGCCGATCAGTAAACCTCCTCTGCCTTTTCTTTGGTGCGCACACACCGCACATACTTGTGCTTCTTTGTATCAAACTTCATCAAGCATCCGTCTTCATTCACTTTGTAAGACTTTGCTTTCTTCCTTAAAAACTTAAGGTTATCATGTTTCTGACAAATGTCACATGTCTTAACTTTTCCTTGACAAACTTGGTATAACTGGGCCAATACAAGTTCTGCCCAATTCTATCTAGTGTTCTGTTAATACCACAGTGTGCCCCGTCATTAACATGTGCAGATCAATAAACCTCCTCTGCCTTTTCTTTGGTACTCACACACCGCACATACTTGTGCCTCTTTGTATCAAACTTCATCAAGCATCCGTCTTCCTTCACTTTGTAAGATTTTGCTTTCTTCCTCAAAAACTTTGGGTTTTCATGTTTCTGACAAATGTCACAGGTCTTAGCTTTTCCTTGACAAACTCGGTATAACCGGGCCAATACCAGTTCTGCCCAATTCTATCTAGTGTTCTGTTTATACCACAGTGTGCCCCGTCATTAACATGTGCCGGTCAATGAACCTCCTCCGCCTTTTCTTTGGTACGCACACACCAAACATACTTGTGCCTCTTTGTATCAAACTTCATCAAGCATCCATCTTCCTTCACTTTGTAAGACTTTGCTTTCTTCCTCAAATCCTTTATCTGTTGACTGGTTGCATCATCTGGTAGTACTTATATATGCCCTTTTGGATATATAAATTGAAGGTGTACCAGGAGTACCTTTAAAATTAAGTAAGCGTAGTACATGTGCAAAATGTCACAAGAAGCTAAACCTCTTCACTATGTTGCTCTACAACGAAACAATCAAGGTCGCCCCTGCAGTAGGAGCATGGCATTTGGTTGTCATACAACCGTTGAAGGCAATCGCTGCAGATCCTCTGCCAACAATCCAATAGTATGTTTGGGTTAGGTTTATTCAAACATTAATATTTCTGTAGGTAAAACATAACAAACATTAAATTAAACTTGTTAAGGCAAAGAAGAATGCCGTCTCCATCTCGTTGAGGGCCTCTGATGCAACCTGTGGCGCTAACTCTCTCATTGGGGAGTTCAGTTATGTTTCTGGCAAATGTCACAGGTCTTAATTTTTCCTTGATAAACTCGGTATAACCGGGCCAATACCAGTTCTACCCAATTCTGTCTAATGTTTTGTTAATACAACACTGTACCCCGTTATTAACATGTGCTAATCAATAAACCTCCTCTGCCTTTTCTTTGGTACTCACACATGTACACCGCACATACTTGTGTCTCTTTGTATCAAACTTCATCAAGCATCCATCTTCATTCACTTTGTAAAATTTTGCTTTCTTCCTCAAATCCTTTTTTCTGTTGACTGGTTGCATTTATCTGGTAGTATTTTTTACTTATCTATTGGCTGCATCTTTGTTGTTGCTGGTTTAAGGTTTTCATGTTTCTGACAAATGTCACAGGTCTTAACTTTTCCTTGACAAACTCGGTATAACCGGGCCAATACCAGTTCTACCCGATTCTTAATGTTTTGTTAATACCACAGTGTGCCCCGTCATTAACACGTGCCAATCAATAAATCTCCTCTGCCTTTTCTTTGGTGCTCACACACCGCACATACTTGTGCCTCTTTGTATCAAACTTCATCAAGCATCAGTCTTCATTCACTTTGTAAGATTTTGCTTTCTTCCTCAAATCCTTTTTCTGTTGACTGGTTGCATTATCTGGTAGTACTTTGTACTTATCTATTGGCTGCATCTTTGTTGTTGCTGGTTTAAGGTTTTCATGTTTCTGACAAATGTCACAGGTCTTAACGTTTCCTTGACAAACTTGTTATAACCGGGCCAATACCAGTTCTACCCAATTCTGTCTATTGTTCTGTTAATACCACAGTGTGCCCCGTCATTAACATGTGCCGATCAATAAATCTCCTCTGCCTTTTCTTTGGTGCTCACACACCGCACATACTTGTGCCTCTTTGTATCAAACTTCATCAAGCATCCGTCTTCATTCACTTTGTAAGACTTTGCTTTCTGCCTCAAATCCTTTTTCTGTTGACTGGTTGCATTATCTGGTAGTACTTTGTCTTTAAGATAATCAGAGGTGTGAGAGTTCCTCTTTTCAGCTGATTTCCTTGTTTTTGAAACTGTTCATGTGTTAAAATTTCAGTTTTTTTTATTCATTTTCAGCCTGTTTTTGACCTTTTTCCTGACTTTACTGTGATAATTCAATACGTCATAATACTTCTCTATATTTGTCTCCACATGGTGTTTTGACCGAGTATCTCGGCACTGAATAGAAATTGTACACTAATCTCTTGATTTCTGAATATCTAAATAAAAATAAATGCACTTACTGTTGCTAAACAGCTGCTTTCTACGACGATTAGACGAGGTTGTTGAACGATCTCCCAATTTTCCCCGAACTGAGGAGACTCAATAGCTAGTGCTTGTCTTCTCTCATGCAATTTCCCAGGTAAAGAAATGTGAATTGGCCTGCACTTAATTGAAGCAGCAGGAAAATTTTCCATTTTTATTTGTATTAAATCGCTTTTTGGATGAATGGACAGAAAGCCCTAGGCTTTAAACTCTCCTGAAGACTGCTTGACCATGGTGGAACAGGCATCCTTTATGCACAGCCTACAAAAGCAATGAAAGAAAGGAAACAAAGTTAATTTTCACAATTTTAGACATGAAGGCAAAACAAATTCTTTCTCTCTTCATCCACACAAATTCTTGTATTTTAAGATGCTTTATTTTCATTGATCTTTGATGAGTTTACTGCTGACATTATTTTACAAGAGATAATGATACTGAAGGAGAAAAAGAATGTATTGCTGCTATTGCAACTGATATTGGTATCGAGGTAGCAAAATGGAATTGAAGGAAATGAAATGAATTTGCACAATTTTAGACATGAAGGCAAAACAAATTCTTTCTTATTTCATCCAGTCAAATTCTTCTTGTATTTTAAGATGCCTTGTTTCCATTGATCTTTAGTGAGTTTGCTGCGGACATAATTTAACAAGAGATAATGATACTGCTGCTATTGAAACTGCTATTGATATTTATGTAGCAGAATGGAATTGAAGGGAACTAAGTTAATTTTCACAATTTCAAACATGGAAGGCAAAACAAATCTGTCCCGAGTGCAAATTTTTCTTTCTTTATCACGCGCCGCTTTGTGCATTGAACCTCTTTCTAAATGCTCTACCACACAGTGAACACATGAATCGTTTAGGGTGTGAATTCATGATGTCTTGTTTATTTGGCATAAAAATATCTGATCTTGACGGTTGGATCCTTCTTGGCTTTCTCAAATTCAGAGAGAAATACTGCTCCTGTCTAACATTGACATCAATGGTTTTGTTATATGCGAATTAATAATGGCCATGGCACAAATCCCACCACCAAAATAATAATTCTAATTCTTATTCAGTGGGTGTGGCTAATAATTAAATGAAGCAACCTGACTGGTTCTTACTTTAACTCCACCCATCCATTATGACACGATAATGGATGGGCGGAGTTAGAGTATGACATCTTTTAAAACATTGTGATTGGTTGGTGTTCGACGTTGGCCGAGGTCACGTATGACAGCGTGCAGCTTTAAAAATATAAACATGCCGGAACTACTTATTTAAAGGGCCGTCCAATTTTGTTTTTTAGCATCCTCTTTTATGACGATGGTTTTGTTTACATGTTCAATTACAAATATATAAATTGTTAAGTAATATAACCAGGGAGCAATCGGCCCTTTTTTTTAATCTTCATGCTATTTTTAGTTACACCATCTAAATTGGTAGGTCTTGAGAAGTAGTTTAAGCACTGAGAGGGTGACCCCCGGAAAAGTTCACATGGGACCCCCCTCAGGGGGGTCCAATCTGAACTTTGTCGAAAATATGTCAACATGGGTATTAAATGAAAGGAAATCATCCAAAAAACTCAAATATCACAATTAAAATCCCCAGATACAAAGCGTATGAGATTTATTGCAGAAAATGTAAGTTTTAGCAACGTTTTTAGCCGTTATGGGGGCATTTTCTTGGCTATTTTCAGGTGGATCAAATGAATTCAATTTTTTCCATATTTATTGATAGTCAAGCTCCTAGTCAACACATTTAACCTTCAATAAAGTCTTAAATATACAGATGTACCACTCCATGGGCCTGTTAAAATCACACAAAGTGCCGTCAAGCACATTTATTAACCGTATTTAAGAGTTTTAACCCTGCTTTTAACACCCCATGAAATATTAATTAGACAAATAAAAAGGATTTTTGGTCCATATTCTGATTCTACACTTAAAGTTTTAAGTTGAAATGTGAAATAGAGGGTTTTGATCCCTCTAGCGTCAAAGTTGTCACCCCTTGCATACCTCACAGATTGCTTTTTGTCATGTGATACATGTAGTGTGCGCCAATCAACATGATCAAGCCAATATAGTTTGACTATTTTAATACCATTTTCAGTTCATAAAAGAAATATTAAAACATTAAGAATACAACAACACCTCTAGTTTATGATATTCTAAGAAGCATACTCCTTGAAAAGAAAACAGTTTGAAAATTATACTTATTCCAGTATACGGTATGTTTTTACCCATACGTAGGCTGTTTTTGCACAAATTTGAACAATTATTTCTTGGCTGTTGAGGGGGTCTGTAAAATTAAAAGGGTCATCTGAATACCACTGTTTGGACATAAGTTGATATCCAAGCACTTTTTCAACACATTTTAAGTTAAATTAAGCATTAAATGTATAGATTTGCCCCAGTTATGGGACCTGAAAAGTGCTCTGAAACACGAGAATTGGTCATATTTAGGGGCGGCTTCAAAACTCAACCGGCGGTTGTCTGCCGGTTCTGGGCGGTTCAACCGGAATAAACAATAGCCAACCGCCCAGAACCGGTCAGAACCGCCCAGAACCGGCAGACAACCGCCGGTTGAGTTTTGAAGCCACCCCTTAACCATGTTGACTAGCCCCCTGAATCCAAATAGGATCTACATGTAGGACCTATAAGATGGGAGGTTTTGTTTAGATTTTTTACTCTGCAAATGTAAAAACAAAAGAGGTTTAAACCCCTTCAATTAAAAGTTTACCTTTTCCCGTTAGTGTTTTTTAAGCCTCGTTTTAGCATTTTCAGCCATTTCTGCTCAATTTCAGGCATTTTTTTCACGGACCCATTTTCAGGGGGTCTATTAAATCAAGGGGATCATGTAAATTTCAATTTCAAGTCATAAGTTAATAGTTTGGCACTCCTTTAGCACATTTAAACTTCAATAAAGTATTAAATAAAAGTATTTACCACACTATGGGCGTAAGAAAATCATAAAATGTGGCCGCGAGCTGTCTTACGCACCTTTTTCGGCTATATTTGACCCCCTGCAAAATCTCAATCGGACCTATGAGGTGGAATTTTTCTTCAGATTTCTATTCTACAGCTATAGTGATGACAAAACATATAAATCAAAAGGCTCTAATCAACACAAATTTGATGTTATGGCCTCTCTAAAATGGCTTCCCATTCGGTGATTCGGGACTATTTTCAATGGAAAAATACAAGACCATGAAAGTTTGAAGTGCCATAACTTTGCAATGGAAGTGAATTAGATTTTTTCCTTCACACAGTCTATCAGCAAAATCAATGAAGTTTGGCAAAATGGCGTCACACGAAGGCAGTGTTTAAATGAAGCTTTTTTGGTTAATTACATTAAAATTAAAAATGTAAGTTCACTTTTAACTCTTGAAAAAATTTATACATGACAATAT
>JXSR01S025505.1:22300-34169 GCA_000969725.1 Ophiothrix spiculata
TGTAGGCTAAACTCTATGTTCAACGCATTGATTTTTTATATACAAGTCCTATTTTTTGTCTGGATGTCAAACAATTAACGATCATTTTGACGATAGTTTTGTTTGTCTCACCCTGTATAACTCTTAGCCACCTTGTACGCTTTTCAAATTGCTGACACAATTAGCTGTCAGTATATATATACTTATATGCACTTTTAAGTGGATGCATATTTTTGGAAATCCGGAGGGTTTTATATAAGAAGAAAGACCTTATGAATATAAAATGAGACCTTATGAATAAGATTTGAATAGCAAGTGGTTGGTTCTGATTTTGGCATTTTGAAAAACAGATTTACTCGTGGAAGTTGGCACAATATCAACAAATTCAAATTCAAATTTAGAAATATTGCTTCATCGGAAAACAACATTGTGTAAAAGTCAGGTTTTAAGGAATTTAAATTTCCTATCAAAATCTAATAAATCGGAACTTGGAGAAATCACAGAATGAAATATCAAACCTAGTGGAAATTTTTGAATTTGATAACAAATTTGTCAGTTCGAGTTTCAGAGAAGTAGTGTTTTAGCTTGCATATATAACAAGTCAGACAAATCAAATGGCGCCATATCAAATTATTGACTTGGTTATGAAAGAGTCTTATACATCATTGATGCATATATATGCGCTTTAGTTTTTGTGTCTAAAACATGTTTTATCTGAGCAATGAATTAATAAAATTCTTTCTGAAGAAAAAGAAGAAGAAGAAGAAGAAGAAGAAGAAGAAGAAGAAGAAGAAGAAGAAGAAGAAGAAGAAGAAGAAGAAGAAGAAGAGAATACCATCAAATGTATTGGTAACTATTTAGTCTTTTCATGATAAAAAAAAAGTGTTACGATTCCCAAATTACTGAGAAGATGTGGAGTATTTACCCTTAAGTATGCCTAATAAAAAAATCCATTTCATCATTTGATATATAATATAATAAAACATTAAATGTATTTATGAAAAAAGAAAGAAATTCTTTCGTTGATTTTAATATATTATTAATAGCTGATTTCATTATTATAAAATGTGATTAAACGGAATCTCGAACATTTCGTCTAATGTATCAGTTAATTTTCTTCTAATGATGTATGATCCTACAAGAAATGAACACAATTATGTTCAGGATGCATCTTCCTTGTTTTAAGCTTGAAAAGTAGTAGATCATTGTACTTGAAGATGGCATTCAATAAGATTGAAATTTTATTATAATAAAACTGACAACATGCGTATCTTGATTGAATTAAAAACGAAGTAATGTTTTAATGCCCGGGGCTGAGCGATGATACGGCTCTAAAGATTAATTGATGAGCTTTGATGATCAAGATATTTGATAAGTGTTTGCTTGTGTTATAAAGGCAGAATATCAAAGTATTCGGAACATAGATTATACATAAGGTTAAGCTCCAAAATGTTCCTCCATACTGAAAAACAGAAAGAATTGAAATGAAGAAGATAACGGAAATTGAATTCACGGACCATGACGCTCAGGTATCCCTTATAGAATTCACGCCAAAACACCCGATATCTCCTCAAAATACCCGGTATCCCATTATAAAAGAGTTGTTAAAAAATCAATGGTTTGGGGATAAGCTGTAATTAACTGTGTCCTTTTTGGAAAGGTCTAATCATGGTTTGAAAAGAGTCTGGAATTAGGCTGTAATTAACTGTGTCCTTTTTGGAAAGGTCTAATGGGTTTGAAAAGAGTCTGGAATTAGTAGCTGTGTTCAAACCATTTTTCTTAAACTCTTCTGTTACTTTGTCCCGGTACTTTGTTCGACAGATTTATACATGTATTCAGAAGATACATCTAAGCATAACTTGTGTGTGGGGCATGGTTTACAAACTTGAAAGTTATGTTATTATCTGAACACAAACCAATTTCAAAACACATTTGAAATAGATTGTCAGCTATTATGTTAAAAAGGAAAATATAATCTTCTCCAAGTTGCTAAATTTATAGGGGCAAAATGTACCTAATGAACGCATTTTCACGGGTTAATTAAATTGAATGAGTTTTTGACTATTAAACATCACAAAACAAGACAACAAATAACATACCTTCATACATTTAAGTCTTGACTGAAATACTTGTAACAATGAAAATTATTCATAGATCCATGTTACAATCGCCATTTTGCAAGGCCCACGCTACCTAGACAGCCGAAAAGAACACGGAATTCAACAATAAGAACACGGAAAATTTGTCAGTTTATTATAGGTCCATGACATAAATAAAAGATAATTAATCTTTTGTATAAGTCTTTGGTAGTGTCATTAAAAGCTTAATCAAAAATAAGGGAATTTATTGCAGCAGCACTTTTTAGATGTATTTGTTAATTCAAAAGCATGAAAAACGTAGACTTTATCAATACTTCACTTTAGAAAACACGAAAATATCTTGTGAATTGGGAATTGCTCAGGAAACTGACTTCCAAGGATTGACTGAACATTTAGGACCATATGTACAAAGCAGGACTAACTTAGTCCCGGACTAAGTGAAATTTGAAATTATGTGATATCGGACATTTTTGGGGAAATCTAGCGGTAATTTAAGTTCTTGTTTAAAGATTTAAACTGAAACTTTTACTATATGATTCATTTGTCTGTTTTAAAACATTTCAATTATTTTTAGAACACTTAAATGGTTTAGCCTGGGACTAACTTAGTTAGTCCTGGACTAAACCAATTTTTGTTGACCCGATTGTAATAAATGGATTCAACAGCACTAATTGATACCGCCCAAGACCACTATTACTACACTCTAAATTTCGCAACGTATAAAGTAGTTGTCTACAAATTGGTAAACCATTTTGAAAAACTCTCTTGATACTACATATTTGGAATAAACATGTGTTCATATTTGATATAATTGTCATTAAGGGTAAAGGGAATCCATCTGCTAAGGAAAATGTGAATCCTAACTATTTTCGAATCAAGAAAAGATAAATAGTTTCCACTTCCTTTGCGGGGACTCGAACCATGGATTATGGAAGGGGTTAGTCATGCATTACGAAACGAGAGATCTACCGCTGAGCTATCAAGGCAGCGTTGAGATCGTGAACTAAAATCTAAATCATAAACATTACAATGCCGTATTTTTCTTTTGTTTACATTAACATTTCAATTCTTGCCTCATTGGAATGCACGATTTGTTAGTAAATTATGCGAATGCGTATATCAGACAAAATGTAGATAATGTAGATACTTAAAACATGCATTTCACAGCTCAAACAGGGCGAACTCAGAATCGCAATTCACGTCCGGATTTTCGGTCAAAACAACGTGGGTTTGTTACATTATCATTCAGTATCAAATCAGCATATTTAAAAAACATTGCTTGTAATTCAATAAGAAGTATCAAGCCTACAATCTGTCAAAATTTAAAACCAGGCGAATTGTTCGAACATCATGAAATTATGAGGTTTCGGCGAAAAAGAGTCAACTTTTTCGAAGTAATCTTTAGGCGTCATTTTGACCTTAATAATGGACGTAAAATTACTAGTAAAGTTTTATGTATAAACTGGAGACTCTATTCAATATGTACGCCAAACATTGTGATATTCTGATAGGTGTAAGTAGGTTAAAACTTGCAGTAAACGTACACTCTTAAAAAGAAAGGATCAAATTGATCCCATAAAGTATCAAATATGAGCTTATCCTTTTTGGGATCAAATTTGATCCTTTTTGGGATCAAATTTGATCCTTTTCGGATCAAATACACTCCTTTTTGATCCCAAAAAGGATCAAATTTGATCCCAAAAAGGATAAGCTCATATTTGATACTTTATGGGATCAAATTTGATCCTTTCGTTATAAGAGTGTAACATTCAGCCGAGCGAGACGTTTTAAGGGACTGTAGCCTTAAATGGTCATACGTGTCAAAATTGGTCGTTAGGTACTTGAAAAGGCTTGTAATTGTTGCAAGGCACTCCTTCCTTGTTATACAACTTTGTGCCATGTGTGTTGGGGAAACTATGTATAAGTACACTGACATGTAGTGTCCAAAAAGTATGTGCTTGTATTTTCGGGACATTAGTGCAATATATATAAATAGCCAAACAATTGCTTTCATTAAAATTTTAGGAACCCTTTTCCCAAAGACTATAGACACCTATGGCTGGTTGTTTTATTACATATATAGTATATTTTTAAATTGGCACTGTGTGCACACAGCTTTACCAAAGCATTAAGACAGTGCAACAAACAGTTCAACCATTTGTTCACAAGTACATCATCTGTTGCAAAGGTTTTTCAAAATTTAGTGTGTACATGCGGGAAGCCATTAGACGACGCACCAGTTGAACTACTGCATCTTAAAAGTAGTTAAAGGTCATGCGTCATAAGTTGGGTTACCTTTCGGTAACACATAGATAATGGGCAAAACCAGGAGCTGTCACTTTGCGTTACGTAAACTACTCACATTGGGATAAGACAAGTATATATCTTAAAGGGTGAAAACTAAGGAATCATCCTAAAATAATTCCAAGGTCATTATACAGGGTGTGCACAAAATATACAGGGTATAACATAAGAAATATTTGAAAATTTTTGGGGTTTTTTCCAGATGCAATTTTGTAACCAAGAACATGCTTAATATTCAGTATAGCTACATACATCACAAGAACTATCCAGTATGAACCCCAGATGAACCCTAAAAATACTTTTACGCCCAATTCTTCATGTCACATGTCAACCCTCTAAAGGGGTATCTTAGTGCCCAAATCTTATGAAAATTCATGAGAGTATGTGGGAATAGTGACAGATTTTGCAAACACTTGTACCTATGTTAACCGTAGAGGTTTTTTGACCCCAGATGACCCCATATATATTTTAATGACACATGTGTAACCTTACCTTATTATCCTTGTTTCCAAATGTTATGAAAACCTATGCAAGTATGTGGGAATAGCGCCCAATTATGTAAATAAGGGGCTCCTCATACTCCGGCTCCTCATCCTCCACCGCTTTGATTAATTAATCAATTAATTAATCCTTATTAAAAACCAAATTAGCTCAATACATACAGTTTTCATTTTATGAAAATATACTTATTCCTCTCTCATATGACACCAAATTTACTGATGTATGACATAAAATAAGGGAATTACGACATGAAAAATATAGTGCAGTAAGGGAATATGTTACTCCACCGCTTTATTAGGTTACCCGATATATAACGCATGACCTAAAATGTTGGGTTAGCTGGTTAATTTTGATCTAGATTTTTACTTTTGATGTCTCTCCACAAATATTGATGCAAAAGTGTCTGTTTTTCTCCAACGTTTGCTCTTATTTGATCATTTTCCCTCTGAATTTAGGACGCAAAAATAGTTTAGAAATCATCCAGAAAATCTGCCTCGCTTTGACTTGCTTAATGTTCAGGGTAGTGTAGGGAACACCACTGTTTGATCACTAATAATTGAGAGTTTGCGAAAATAATGTTAAGGTTACCGTATGCGATAGCCCAACTGTAAAATGCATTACGGTTATCGCTACGGTATTCGCTAACGCTATTTAGGAAGCTAGCCTTAGGGACTGATTTATAGATATGCATGAGTTAGGGACATAATCAATTTAGACCCGAGCAACTCACCCGAGCCGAGCAAGGACGAGCCGATCTTCTTGACCCAAGCCAAGTCAATACCTAGGTCGAGCAATCATTATAGAGTAGATAGTTTGGTACGTATTGATATTATTCACCATTATATTACTAAATTTGTTGCCACAGATGAGCGAAATGCAAAGATAAGACGATCAATTACTTGGCTTCATGGCTCGGGTGGCCCGAACGATCGCTCGTCTATATATTGATTATGCCCCTTATCTTTAATATCCCTATACTTTATTAATAGGTTAAAACCCACTTAACCAAATGTGCGTGGAAGTTTATAATGTCTAGTCCCTAGTGCTATGCGCACGCATGTGGCAATGAAATCATGAAACCATGAAATTAATCGTACCACGTTGTGTTCACGGAGCGTGAACAACTGTAGTCCTTTTGTTCTGATCAACATCATTCGATTAGTTTTGCCAGAAATGAGAGTATAGTATGTGCACCATAGAAGTTTAACGTATGTCTCACGTTAACTTAATGGGAAATCTAGCCATCCTGTACGTTATTTCTTCGTCCATCGGATCAATGAACGCTATTTTTAAGGATAAGGTTACCGATAATGCAATCGCAACTGCCAGTTACACGCTAATCAGAACACACATAAATCAATAGCAACCACTCAAGCAGCGAATAGTGCTGACCAAATGTCCCAAATTAAACTCGAAATTCTGGGATTGTACAACGTCACACAATTGTTTTATATAGCTTCAATTATAGGTTACACTTTGTTTTACCTTATCTTGATGTCTGAATGGCATAATTTGTATGAATAAATCAACACGAGACGCATATAATAGTAGTGTTTAATGTAAAGCTCTAATTGAAATTTAGTTTAATAAGGGTTCCGCCGCTGCCGTTATTTTAACAGCTGCTTATTTGCATTTGAAAAGAAATAAGGTTACCGTCCAAAAAAGCGATAGCGTACTTACAACGCAACCTCTCAAATATGTAGACATTTAATGCTCAGGCGGTTTAGGTCGCAATTTATTAGAATATTCTAAATTAAGGGACTAGGGATTTCTAAAACGCAAATTTAGCATATATTTTACGTATCTTTCTATCGGCGAATTGATATTTACAATAGTACAAAGGTCGTATTCTTAAAATTTCTTCAAAAAATAACAAAAGGTCTTCTATAGTAACCTGTTTTATTATTATTATGAATCCCCTGGGGTTCACGTGTGAACCCCATTCATAGCAAGTTATTTAAGTTTATTTGAAGAACTATCTTTCTACGAATTGAAATAACAGCGGACGATACTGCGTATAAATACCAGTTGTATTTGACGGTGGTGAGGCATGGCCAACATCGTCTGTTAATGCTAAAGGCACATTATTGGTGGCGCTATTTCTATAAGTCAAGTTTCCAGGTTTTAAGAATCTATGACCCTTAATTTTGACATTTTCCGCATAGATAAGGAAAAGAAGACCAAAAACAAATTGTATTCATGTTAAATTCACACAACAAATATCTAATTTATGCAATATGCATATAATTAATTTCAAAAATGAATAGCGCCACCAATAGTGAAAAGTATGCGCTAAAAATGATATTTTTGATCTAAAATGAGCATTTTTTTAGATAAAATGTCTTCTAATATTACAAGCTAGAATGATTTTTTTTACGTTATTTAATGAAATGTCCCAGTTAAATGTTCCCTTGTCGATTTCCATTTAAAAGTAAAATTAAAGTTTAGGTACTTTTTTAGTTCTGCATTGAGTCAATCTTAGATGACTTTGTCTCTCGGATATAAGCCAGGGGCTAAAAAATAGGACATTTAACACCACATTTCGCTCCTAGGTTGAAATTACTTTCCCTGACCATGCAATAATTATTGCTCTATTCTTATGGGATTTGTTTTTTGCATTCTTCGATCGGTGCTACATGTTTTGACGATTTAATTTTGAATGACCCAAACATCAGCAAGTTTAGACATAAATACCAAGGCTGTTTACATAATGGACATCTTGAAGGTGATAAAAACGTGCTATGCATTTAAATTAAATTATGTATCAGGAAAATGAAATAGACAAATTGTAAAATTTTCCATCATTTTATTGCATAAATGTAATCAAATGTTCGTATATTCTCCGCGATAAAAACAAACCCATGGTGCGCAAAGAGCATCGCAGTTGCGTTATTTCGTTCCTTGTACACGCCGGCATTGTAAACACGGAATTACGCATGATCAAGTATGCACGCGCTAGTGACCAACTGCGGTATGCCTGCTCATGGCTATAAAGACATTAAAAAAACCTTAAAGGGATAAGATACCCGCTCATGACTATAAACCTTAAAGGGATTGCACATGATTTTCCAAAATTTGAAAAAGTCGACATAATTATTAATTTATGCCTACTGAATAATGCAAACACATTTAAAAATCAGAAATAAACATAGCTATTTTTTAAAATGAGTTTATCAACCTAGTTTTACTTACAATGTAAAAAGGGGATTTATTGGACAGACTTCATAATTTAAAATTACAGGGGGAGTTACGGGAAATGTTGTCCATTTCCCTTCAATAAATACAAAAATACCCCTTAAAATAGCAGACAATAACAGACAATTTTTGTTTCAAGTTTGTAGCTTCAAAAGGGGCTCATAGTCAATCATATTGTATTGAGTTTGAACCTGTATAAAGCTGAATTAAAGCAACAGTGTCATACAACTGCCAAAACCAATCAAAGTGGTAAGTTTGTACACTCTTAAAAAGAAAGGATCAAATTGATCCGGTAAAGTATCAAATATGAGCTTACCCTTTTCCGGATCAATTTTGATCCAAATACTCCCCACTAATTTGATCCTTTTCGGATCAAAAAAGAGTGTGTTTGACCCGAAAAGGATCAAATTTGAGGAGAGTTTGGATCAAAATTGATCCGGAAAAGGGTAAGCTCATATCTGATACTTTATCGGCTCAATTTGATCCTTTCTTTTTAAGAGTGTATAAATGTTGTTCCTGTAACCATGAGGTAATAACAAAAAATGTCATTTGTGGAAAAAAGTGAAGATGAGGCGCAATCCATTTAATATTCAAATAATATTAATCAATGTAAAAGTGTTTTTTAGTGATACAAGAGACATATTCTATTAGTTAACATGGTTAAGGTAATAACTGTAAGCCGGTGCAGAAAAGTATTCATTATGGGCTTCCAAGGAAAAATGTCCACCTTCCATTACCAACATGATTGCAAAGGGTAAAAAGGTGAAACTATTATTGAATGTAAATGTATCAGTACTTTCCATTTATACAACTACGATCCGAATAAATGTGAAGTGTTCTATCGAAACCACTCACTTCTGGGCTGGCCATAGAAATTGATTATGGACCAATTGATAATTGTTCCAAGGGGTGAAATATTACTATTTTGAGATTTTGGTAATTTTTAATTCTTCAAACCTTCTTGAACATAATTCTTTAAGTTTGAAATAAAAATTCAAACCAAAAAAATATTTTGGAGACATTTTTTGGAATGCATTATTTCTGCAAATGTACTATTTTTCAATTGCATGTGAATTAATGTAATATCTTTAAAGCCCGATTTCTCAATTTCATGTTTTCGAGAAAGTCAAATTTAAAATTATGTAACTTTGGCTAGGAATGTCCGTTTCCAAAAATTCAAGCACCCTCTGATAGCTGAAGATGGATAATTTATAGCTAAAGAAAAAAACTCCAAAATGATACCCTGACCAGAAGTGAGTGGTTTTGACAGAACACGTGACAAATTCATCAGCACGAGAGTAGACAATCTTTCTAACATGAAGGTAAACACGCTACTGGTTTTTATGCTGCATTACAGCTTGAGCCTTGCAATATAGATAGCAGTGATACATTTAGCTAGTTCAAATGTTCTGTCCGTTATCTCATTAAAGGACAAAGGATTTTGTTAACTAAATCGTAAATGACAATAGAAGTATCGAATTAATTTTACCGCACAAAAGAGGCCTGTCAATCAAAGTATAGGATAGGTTATTGTCTTCGACGAAAAGCATAACGCCTAGAGATTTTTAGTTGTGCTTTTTATCGTGTAAACACAAAAGGACTGTCAAGGATTGCAATTTCTCAAGTGGGGATTATCTATACTTATTGACTCCAGTGAATAGTATAAGCAATGGGTTAACAAAATATTTTACTACGGATTACAAAATGCATTGTTATGCACGGACAGAACATTTGAACTGACTAAATGATTAATGGTCTCAACTGATGTTGCTCTGAAGCTTACGGCAGTCTCCAATCAGTAAACAACTATCATTCCAGTACCTAAAAAGAAGTACTAAAAGAAGATCTATGTCTGATGACCAACTCGAGTGGAACATCCCTCCTGTCATGGTCACAGTCAAAGATTACAACGAGATCAGAGATGTGAACCCCATTTCAAGGAAAAAACAGATCGGTTTCCCCCCAGCTAGTATGCATCTTAGGGCTCTGTCACACATCACGAAACGTACGAATAACGAACTAATAACGTACACTGGTTTGGTCATTGAAATACATGTAACCGATTACCAAACCAGTGTGCATTATTAGTACGTTATTCGCACGGTACGGTGATGAGTGACATGACTTTATGTTGAAGTCGTTTGTCCTCCTGCAAGGCATTGAAAAACAGCAGGCCTGGATCACAGGTTCATTGCATAATATATAGAATAAATCCTACAAGAATTGCTCAAGTGTTATTTTGAAAACAAATAAAAGAAAAGGCACGACTTTCATTTTAGTTTATTCTAGATGAAATAAATAAAGCTACAGTTAATGTGTTATTTCAATGCAATATTAATGTTATTCAATATTTTATTGCGCATTTTGAAGCGTGTTTTGTCACCCCTAAGATAGACAAATGACAGGTGTTGTTAATCAAAAGCAACTATATGTAAATGCGAAAACATTCTATTTTGAGCTATCAAACATTTGGTGCAACAAGTCTTTGTTATTACATCAATTCCAATGCATCTTCTAAACAATAACGGATGATTGGTGTTGAAAATCACCAAGCAAAGAAAATTTGGTGGAGTTTTGATTTCTCATCACCAAGCCTCCGTTACTAATAGAAAATACATTGTAATTATATATCAGATTATAAGATGACAAAGACTTGATGCACCAAATGTTTGGTAGCCCATAAGAAGTATGTATTGACCTTTACTCGTTACATTAAAAGGTACAACTTCTCGGCAAACCCGATTCCGAGCTTAAGTTGAAAATTAAAAATGGTCGGGAGGTCGATTTTTAGATATCGTAAAAATGAGGTCCTTGAAGTATTATATTTTCAATGAATCAACTTGTTTTTCGAAAACATACACTCTAAATGTGAAAATATTGAGATGTTTGTGACCAAGTCAGATCCAGTTTTCGCTGAAAATGTCCGTGTCTATTAAAGGGGGGGGGGGGGGGGGGGGGGTGTGCGGATTTTCCACCGATTGCCCCAAAACGTAAAACATACTGATCCTGGGCATTTGTTTTGCATCCTTTATGGTAATTTTGATGAAAATCATCGGGGTACCACCTTAAGTGGGGGAGTTTCAGCCGTCAAAGTCCATGGGTAGGGATGGGGGTGTTAACCACCCCCTCATAGAAAAGTCGCCATTTTGAAAAATAACTGCACACGAGATGTAGGACCTACCAGTATCTTTATTCATTAAGATAAACCTGTTGAAAATCCGATATTTAGAACTTGTATGCACAATTTTGAATTTTTGACAATTTTGGCCGAAAATCAGACTTCGGTGAAATTTTCCGACCAGAAGTATTTTATGACGTCATAATTAAGTAACACCTTGGTCGATTTCATGATTTTGGTATCTATATAAATGTTTCCCCATAAAACAACTACAGTTTTGGCATGCCAATTTCATTTTCACAGGAGAAGGGGGGGGGGGGTAACCCATCCCACCCCCTTAGGTGATGACGTAGAAGAAAATAGCTTATTAGGTGGACGTGGTTTAAAATTGACATGATTTTCAAACACTTATTATTCTCAGAAGTGTGTTTTTTATCCATCAATGTTGTCATTCTTTGTTTTGTCATTGCCCGGTTACCGAATGTCCGATGCCTTTTAATGTTAGGTATAATTTTAAAGCTGATTTTAAAAACTAGTTTTCCGGTCATACTAAAAACTTAATTTTGATTTTTGGATCCAACATGTAACTTTTGATGTAACGCGTCACCTCACTAGTCAACAGCCTTTTTATGAACGGAGTGAATAGAGAAGCTGTTAGACAGTGCGTGTAGGC
>JXSR01S025506.1:2620-16383 GCA_000969725.1 Ophiothrix spiculata
TTTTGAATTTTCAACTTTCCGCTCATTTCGTCTATATAATTTATGTTAACTTTCAAACAGAATAAAATAGTTATATTGTAAACCAGGTTACATTTAGATGTCTAAATTAAGCAACACGTTGATGAAGAGTGTGGATTTTGTAAATTACTAGCCTAAAGATAACTTAAAGACCAAACTGGTTTGTTCATCAGTGGGTAAATATTGTGCAGCCCAAGTATTTCAAGATGTATTCCCGGAAACAGTTCCTCTAAGTAAACATATCAGCAAAGAAACCGTGCATATGTTTTTCCAGAGACACTGTTTTTTACCAACCACTTTAAATTACCAAAGAAAGCATTCTTAAATATTTAATCTGGGCATCGTACAACGTTTGACCTTTTGCTAATTATTGTAAATATAATCATTAAATTAATTTTGTATTACAGTCCTAAAAATATAACCATCATCGCATTTCACCTTTTAAAATGTAACGTTTCAAATTAATTTCTGTCATTTAAGATTTAAATTAAAAATTAAACAAAGGTTAAGATGTTTTGATCAAAATTCTAAATCAATACGCATCTCACATTAGATATTACCATTCCCTTGTTACAATAATCGCCGGTGTCATTTGCCAGGCAACAATTATTCACGTGCGATTTTTGAGTATACAAACAAAATTTGATTTGCCATCCCACAAGATCTTTAGTTTGAACTCTTGACATAAAAAAATGCCTAAGGGCTCGATCGGCATTTCATTAATTGCGCTTATTTCTAATGCCAGATAAGGATGTTTTGTTGATCATTTCGCTCGCGCTTGAAATGGATACTAAAACCAAGGCACGTCATAGAAGATGGGTATCGAGTTTTGAGGTCAGTAAGGCCATATCTGCGTAATTTATAACAACAACAAATTGAGGTCAACAATAAGTGTTTCTAGGTAATTGAAGCACTTTTATCGGCATTCAAGGTGCCAAAGTCATTAATTCAACCATTCTTTCTTAATTTGATAACGTATGAAAGACTTAAAAGACAAATTTGATACCCAATGTGAGACTTGCAGAGTACCATGTCGATTTTGATACCATGTTTTGCAAGTTGAATCGCTACATTAAACTTAATTCAACATTAATTGTTTATAGCGATTTTTTTTCTTTTGTAAAACGTGAATCAAAACCGAAATATATTTTTTTGGAAACTTACATTTTGAATTTTTCGCGTGGTACAATTTTTTCCATGGTGTAAATTATTTAAAAAAAAACATTTTAGCAAGATCTCAAGAAGAAATTAGATTTCAATGACAAACTGGCAGAAATTAATGACAAAACTAAGATTAAACACATCCGTACGTATTTGAAAAAGGGCATTTGGTGGATAAAAGTTCAGCACTATTAGCATTTTGCATGATGTTAACATTTTTAATTCAAAAGTTAATTCAGAAAAAAAATATCACAATGGTACAGTGACACTATCGATCGGAATAGCCCCGAAAAAACCCCTCAAATGAGAAAAATATAAATTTAATCTAGTGGTAAAAATTCCAAATGCACTATACGCTCTGTAGCCATGCGCACATGATACGCGTACACCCTAATTCACCATATCCAACCATCTGGATTTTACAAATGGTAAAAATGAAAAACTGTATCTAGCCCTTTACAAGGCAGATACGATTGATATAATCCGTAATATTTGCAATTTGTTCTAATGGGATTTTGCAGAGAAATCCCTTTTATAACGTGAATAAAAAGACACCTTACTCATATGGGTATTCTGCTATAGATTAGTTTTCTCTGAAATGATACAATAACAATAATGTAGTGTTTGAAAGTAATAAGGATATTAGAATTCATAAAAATTGTTTGTGTGAAATGTTCCACTAAAAACATATATCAGGTTACCGTCATTAAGCAAGAACATCTTCAAACAGACAAACATATTTGAAAGTTTTCAAAAAGACTAAATTGTATGGTAACGGATTGGAATTGGATTTCTGTATATGCATTTATTACACAAAAAGGATGCTGGATGAGTTAAATGTTCCATTTATAACAATCAGTTTGATGGTTTGAAATAGGGGTAGAACAAATAAAAATTACTGAAAATATTGAGCAATTTGATATTGTTTTAAAAGCATGTAAACACGAAATCAAATGCTTAATCAGTTTAAACAACAGAGATGGAATTGTTTGAACTTAAATAGTGGACAATTTTTATCATTCTGAAACCAGTCAAGTTACTTATTTATTTTCCTGTACAGCTTTTGAGCTTGGCAACACATGATAATATCTGTTTACTTAAATTTAGCTTGGTCTAATAGGGTGCCCATACAACCTGTTGCATTATACCGATCTTGCCTCGACCTTCAGTCAGAGTAAATTGTTGGTAGTAGCAAAAGAGACAAGATACGTAAATAAGGCTTGATTTCGTGATAACAATTGTTCATTTATTAATATACGTCATTGTTAAGACATTGTGCTTAAAAAAACCAACGTTTTGTATAAGACCCAAGTTTGATACAAATTCATAGAAGATTTTTGGGTATATTTTACTGATGATCACTTAAAATATATTAGCTTTTAACGTTAATTAAGACATTTACAATAAAATATTCTGAATTCTAAATGCAAAAACTGACCACTTCTTGAAGTGTTTTATGCTGAAAATTGGCATTTCAAAAAGGGTTCAATGTTTTGTTCGCTATGTAATAGTAGTACATGAAATATATTTACTCTCTTGTCTGAACATGTTAACAAATTTGCTTTGACTTTAAATGCGCCCAATTGTCTCATTTGAATTATTGTTATTACCCTTAAAAGGCACAAAACAGGTCTCTTGACTTTATGCATTTCTACTCATGATTCACGATGATACTCGTAGTTTTTTGTTGTTATATAGAGATAGCCATTATCTGATCGTTTCTTAATATATTTCAAGTGTTTAAAGCTTTGTAGTTTTGTTTAATTGTCGTCCCAAAGTAAGAAAAATATACACCTATCAAAAGAGCCTTTTTGGATAATGATTGTTTGCTAGTTTATATATCCGCTACTGAAATAAAAAATAATAAACTAACTTTGTGTGACAAAGACAGGAATCGATCACGCAACCTTCCGCTAATTTTGTGAAATAACAAATTTTTATATGTTCTTTCCTCTAATATTATGATAAAAAACCTATTCCGTATTTCATTACTGCAATACTAAGGGTAAAACCTTAGATCTCTCAGTTTCCATAATTGAGGACTCGAACCATGATTTCTGGCAAGGTTGAGTCAAAGCACTTGAAGATCCAATCAGCCAAATAAAAGATGTAAAAAGTTATTATCTATCATCAAGCTCTCATTTGTACTTTTCATTTGCAGATTCATAGACGTTAGGTTAGACATAATGGCTTCGAAATCAGTGATATTGTTTACTGTATGTATGGCGTGTATTATGGTTCTCACATCAACACAAGAAATACCACAGATCAGGAATCCATTCTTAAGTAATCTTTTAAGAGAATCAAGAGGGAGACCCGGCAACCACGGTAAGTTTAGTCACGGTAAGTCTGAAACTCCTTCTTTTTTCTAATCTATGGCCACTTTAAAAGTCAATCGGTTGTTGATTATCTGATATTTTAGCCGGTTAGAAGACTAACAGCAACCGGTCGGTGTAAAAGTAATCAAGGTCCCCCTGGAATTCCGCCTTCCAAAGACCATAAAGGAATAAAGCGTGAAACTAATGTTTCGTGAGAGTTGAATTGTTAGCCTATACTGTACTGTACAACGCGGACAGTAAGATCAGGGGACAGTGATTCCTATTACACCGTTACCACTGATTAACTTTTAAAGTGTCGCGTATGTGGTCGATTGTTTTGCAATTATATTATACATAGTTGTCGTTTTTTTTTTCTTTTTACTAATTCATATGAATACATATGACTTACCTTGGGACGCAACGTGCGCGTTCAACGTAATGATTTATCAACAAGTGCTTGACATTTGACGTAATGGTTGCGATCATTAAATATGACGTATGACGTAGTGACAACGTTGTATGACAAGACGGTTGCAATGCGTATGACTTCAAAAGATACCACCATTAACTTAAAATGAGACTTTGGTCAGTGAGGAAAGAAACTGAACAGGAAATGATTATGATTTTGGGTCATTGTAATGAAAAAAACATACAAAATTCACTAAGAATGAGTTGTTTATCAACTTAACTGTTTAATAAATACTGTAGTTTCAGAAAATAATTTTGACACTAAAAGCTGTAATGTTTCAATTCGCAAAACAAATCCTTTACAATAAGATTTAATAATTGTCTTTCTTAACGACCCTTCAAATAGATTTTCAAAGTTTTATAGCTAATTCACACAAAGAAGACATTGTGTAACATCTCCTCAAAAAACCTGCCGTAATAAATTTCGAAATATTTTTTTCTTTCAAACATGTTTGAAATAAGTAAAGCAAGTAACCATTATCTGAATTAAACGCAAATCAGATTATACAGAATTATCACGTAGAAATTGAAACATGGTACTAGTAATATGATATTAAAAAGAAAAAATAACAAAACATGACACATTTAAAGAACAGCTACTTATACAAACTTGGATTATAAACAAATCACAATAAATCATTCTGTAATTTAACCTTTTTCTCAATCTAATTGCTTCTACCGTATCGTTATTTCAACCTCTGTCATCAAGTTCAGAAAGATTTCGGAGATATTCGTGCTTGCTTTACAAATTAAATATAAGCACAATCGAGGTATCTACAAATCTAAAAAGTTGCAATGAATACACCTGAGTGTTCTCTGATCAGCTTCAGGCAGTATTACTTATATCTATACTGGTATTTATAGTGCCAAACTGTAATGGGATTATTGATTTCCATGCATGTTAACCTCAAGGACTTTTGCTCATCAATCATTTTAACAATATTAATTTTCCTTTTATGCCGTTGCTATTTGATTTGGTATTTTAAAAAAAAACCTTCATCTTCTTGATAATGCTCTATTTTTTTAGGTCCGCTGTTTTTCTAGGACCACGGGCTTGAGGTTGAAAACAAAACTTAGCTGACCCCAGACTGAGCCTTCTCGGGCTTCCGCTCGTTTCGGTCTTCGACCTCACACCCGTGGTCCTTTTTGACGGACTAATGTTTCTTTGTGTAAAATTATATGTTTTATTACTAATCATATAAATACACAAATCAATGCGTTATTTATAAAATTAAGTCCTTGCCCTGGACCTTGCTATTTTAACTAACTCGTTGACTTGCTTTAAAAGGTTCGAGAAACCATTTCATATTATCTTCCGTAGACTTCAGAGTGTTTTTATTAAATCAAGATTTTAATATGTTATTAGATGAAAATCTTTTTTTTAAATAAGTATTATTGTATATTTCGAAAAAAAGGTTGTGTAACATCACATAAGTTATAGATTATCAATGTATTATTCACGACGTGTAATTCAAAAAAATCCTTGTCCATTATTTTAATCAAATTTTTACCTGGTTTTTAATAGGTTCGAGAAACTATTTTATGTAATCTTTCGTAGATTGTAAATTAGTTACGTTCTTTGATAAATTAAGCATAAATCTGTTAATAGGTATTAAACATATATATATATTTGTTAAAAAAGTTTGGACAATATGGCTTAAATATAAAGAACACCATGATCAAATTGCTAATTGCCAAAAAAATATTGCGCAAAATTGCTATAAAATACCGAATCCACTCGTCGAACTCAACTTCTGATTTTAAGAATTGATATCGCCTTTTAATATTATATTCGTGTTCAAAAACCTATTAAAATGATTGAATAATATGTTAGTTGTAAAGAATAATGATATCTAAGACTATTGAAAGTGATACTATTTATAAATTTAAAGGGTTTGTCAGATGAGAAATACCCTATCCACTCGTCCAATTCAACTATTTTCCGACTGACAAACCTTTATGTTTTTTAAATACTCCAACTTTCAATAATTTGACAAACCACCTTACTCTATGATGAAGCATTATAAAATTATTTTGACATCATTTTTGGCACATTCGTATTAACCAACCCAATGCTACAGTGACATACATTCAGAAAATACATAGTTAAATTGGACGAGTGAATAGGGTATTTGAATTGGACGAGTGGACACCAAAAGGAATCGAAAACTTTCACCAAAAGATAACTTTGTAGAGGATTTTAATGTACATATTATTGTACAGGTGCTCCGAGATGTTATGATCAAATGGATCAATACGAAAACTGTCATTTCATGACTCAAAATTCTTATTATCATTATACCTTGAGTCCCAGAAAACAACAATACAGTCTTGGCATGTACCAGATAGTAAAATAGTCAATGAAACAGACGTGAAATTAAAGTTTTTTCAATCGTTAGTAAGAACAGAAGTTGTTCTTTACCAAATATTTGAATGCATTTGTTTCTGGTCCGATATCTATAATCGACACGGTCTTTAATGTATTAGATTATGAGCTATGTATAAACGGCATTATTCAAACATGCTCAATCCAAATACCAAATAAAGTTCAGACATCGGTAAGCTGTCGCCAATTTATGGTTTGTTTTGTCAACTATGTCGTTTTCGTGCCCCCTCTCTTAGCGATAATGCCAAAATAGATATTCGAAAATTTCCCAAAAAAATTAACTTTAGGATGATAGTAAACTGATCATAAAATATGTTGAGAATACTTACGGCAAGAGTAATATGCGCCATTGTGTAAAGAAAAACTTTACATAACATGATGTTTTGTAATTAGTAATGTTAGTGGACGCGGTGAATTGTCTAATAATATTATAATAATTAAAAATAAACATAAAATTCGTTTACGTAAAGGGTGAAACAATGTAGGAATTCCATTATCATATTGAGTTAAAATTAGATCAAACATAACTTTTGTTATAGACAACCGTTTATGATGAAACAAATAAATCTTAAAGTTCTATTCTATAGACTAAATAATGCAACCTTTACATACTTCTGACTATCTCTTTAACACACGCAAAGATTTTAACTTACATGGCTTTTACATATGTTGACCGTTGAAAGTTCCAAAAGTGAAACAATTTGTAAAGAAGGTCACCTTTCGTTCTATCTTAGCCATTTTTATGGTAAAGCCATTGGTGCGGTGTTGCGTGATGCCGACATTAACATTCGGGCGTGGTTTGTGACCCTGGAGAGAAAGCATTTTGCGAAATTCTCTTTATATAATTGATGCCTTATAATGATTTAAATCTTTACACTTGGTACTATTATTAACTGTTTTTGCACAAGTGCATGAGCGTACGTTAAAATCGCGACGAGTTGCAACCGCATTACATTGTAATGCTCCTAATATGTTTCTTAACTATACCAATGGTCTTACGGTATTATTACGGGAAGTGTAATTTGCGCCATTGCCAAAAAAACTTTACATAACGTGATATTTTGTAATTAGTTTTGTTGGTGGAAGCAGTGAAATGACTAATTATAGTATAGCAATTAAAAATATGCATTTGTTTACGTAAAGGGTGCAACAATTGCAACAATGAAGGAATTCCATTATCTTAATGAGTTAAAATTAGAGTGCGTCACATATTTATTCTGAGTCTTTCATGTGGAAACATATTGTTAAAATGTTCTTTTTAAATAAGAGGAAACATGTATATAATTTTACATGAATAAACATGACACAAGTGGTCTTTAGTTCTCCTTTCCAAACCTTTTATTATATTGCTTATCCAAAGAAAACAAATATTTTCTCCAATCATCTATAAGAGACTTTCAACTAAATCCAACGAACCCGGGATCTAACCAACTCCTTTAAAGTCAACTTCACTTCTCTGTCAAGACTGAAAAATTGTGTGATAAAAAAACCCCTGATGTCATAGCTATTTTAAGTGCAGGGAATTACCATCTCAGTTCAGACACCTTAACATAGCAATTTGGAATTTCTGAAAAGACTAAATCAATGTACCAATCATGGGATTTCCGAACAGATTACTTATTCATGCAATCTATTGTATATATTTACAAAATTAGGGAATTATTGAATACCATTCTCTCAGATAAGTCTCCTCACTTTGCAAACAAATATTTCATTAATAATAACATATTCTTTTTAATTAAATCATCAATAACCAATAACAACAAACACAACTATATACTTATACTCAAAAACTAGACATCAGGGGCACATAATAACAAATATATACTTATACTCAGTTTTACTTGATCATCACGTGCACAAATTACACACCCCTATCATAATTTTCTTATTATAGCGAGTAGTTTCAAATAACTACAAAATTAATTTCAAAATTATACGATAAACTTCATCGAGATAGCATCCCAGTTTTTAAAGCTAAAATAAGAATATATAACAAGGTATGTGAAGAGTGTCGTAACATAATTACGCATTGCACGCAAAGTGCATTCCGAAGTTCGAGTATCATGTACAGTTTCAATTACTTAATTTTTCATTTCATGAAAGATACAATGGTTGCCATAGTTATTTTATAGACGTGTAAATTATTTTTCTTGTTGTGTAGACACATAATTTAATCATTAATCATGGTATTTTTGATGATCATTCAAATTCTTACATCCAGAGTAGACATGATGTATCATGTCATGCCAGAAAAAAAAACACACACAGACAGAAATATACAATAAACTAAATTTGTAAAGGTAAAATAAGAGATTTAAGATAGCAGGGAAAATTATATATCTCTTCTTTTTTCTTAATACTCTTCCAAGGATAAAGTACATCCATAGTTGTATATTATGTGGAGTGTAAACAAATTGATTGATATAATCACAGATTCTTTGTTGTTCTTGCATTATCAACATTGAACAGTTTTGAAATGGATTGGTTTGAAACCTATATCTTGTGGTAAACTTACATATTGTACAGTATACAATTCGTCGTTTCGTTCTGTTGAAAAAAACAAACATTTCGAATGTACTAGTACTTCTCCGCGTGTTAAGTACATTTCGTTACGTTATGTTTTGTTAACTATTCCGGGTTTCGTAGTGATCCACATTTGTTCTTTTAGTCAAAATGCGTATTTCAATTAACGTATACACGATTCAAAATAGTTTCATTTGATATAGGTATCTCTTTCATTGAAGTTCATGTGTCCATCTCGGGGTTCTTAATCGGTTTATCGCGAATAAATCATTCTGTTTTGTCACCTGAGACTTTTTTGCCACTATAATGATAAAATTGTTCAAATGATCAAAACCAATCAAATTAAACCCAATTAAGTAAAACATTCTGTTTTGTCAACCAAGACGTTTCGCCACTCGTGATAAAAATATTCAAATGATCAAAACGAATCAAATTAAGTTAAATTAAAATTGTTTTCCTTCAAAATTAAATTAAAAAAAAACACCCATGGTATCTAAGAACATACATTTAACGAAACAGAAGAATGAGATTGAGAGCAAAGTAATCTTGGAAATAGTATAAACCTAAACAGGAACAACATGTGAAATACGTAAAGTTGAAGATTAAACTTTTACTGTACATAAATAATATTTTCCTAGATAACTTCAAGACCTAACCGGTCCCATCATCAGTGGGTGAATGCTGTGAGGAGTTGATGTCGGGGAAAATATTATACCAATGAGTGCAGTAGAAGTTTTAATCAACTGTATGTTTTTAATCTGCACGTATGAACGTATATTTACTTATGTAAAACACGATCGACAATAAAGTAATTATACCAGTGCACAACAAGTGCCAAAATAATCGAAAAAGACTTTTAATGACAAGACAAACGGTACACCTTCCGTAGGTTTATACACAGTTAAAATATATTTTACAACATAAGACCCAGGCACACATCATACATATAACAAAACGTACGCATAACGTACATATTTAATCCCACTAATTGCTTTGTTTTATACATTATTGTTCGTCAGTTGTTCGTTAGAAGTATATACGTTCAATTTGTTATCCAAACGGTGGTGTCCATTTGGCACACGTTTAGTAAGTGAAACTTTCTGACCTAGTCCTTAAAATCAGCTACAGTGGGAGACTATTAGACACTCACAACACAGATCAGTTTATAGGTGATACGCAGAACGTCTATTGATAGCAGATCTGGAATTAAATAATCTAAATCATTTCCTGTCCAAATCTATTCTGGTTGTTGGCATTTCATTTCAATGACATTAGATCGTAATTTCTTCTAGTGCTCTTGGGAATGTTTGCGAAAAACAATTACTACTTCCATCGACAGAGAAAGAAAAATGGAATGAAAATACGACCTCGCATAGATTTGTTTATTCCTTACTTGACTAGTAAATGTCACATATTATAAGTTTATAATGAAAAAATTTAAACCTAAAGAATAAGTCATCAATCCGGTACTAGTGCATATTTCGGAAGGAACATCAATTCCCCGTATAGGGGAGATGGGTTACTCAACATTCACTTTTATAGAGGGTTACTCAACATTAACCTTTATAGAATGTGCCAGCGATCTGATTGGTCGAAAACAGGGGCTTTTATGTAGGACGATTCGGTGCTAAATTTAGAAAATTGCTAAAGTGATGAATTTTTTGACATACTATAATTTTCATAATATTATTTTGGTAGATGAAGCTTTCAAAACAGGTTTTTGCCAATTTGACACCAAGAAACTTAAATATTTGCAAATAGGCATTTTAAACTAACCGTTGTGAAATGAAAGTAACTTGAATGGTTGTTTTCCACCATGCACCTGCAAATCTGTTGTATTGTACTAGTATAGTCCTAGGACTATAGTCCTAAAAGTTTCCTTCGAACCAAAATATATTTTGGTTGATTGTATGCTTTCAGAAGACTTTTAAACGGCACCTATATTTGAAAGTCTTTACCAAAAGCAAAGATAACTTACCAGAAGTAAAAAGGTTCACTCTAACAATACTTCTCTCTTCAGGTTTATAAAATGCAAAATGGATAATTATCTTTAATGCACTGAACCATTTATATATTGAACAAGTTGAGCTTAATTGCAATATATATTGGAGCAAACGATGCTCACAACGATGACAATGTCGACAATGACGACGATGATGACGACGACGACGACGACTACGAAGAAGATGTTGTTGCTGTTGCTGCTGCTGCTGATGATGATGATAGTGATGTTGTTGTTGATGTTGATGATGATGTTGATGATGATGATGATAATGATGATGATGATGATGATGATGATGATGTTGATGATGATGATGATAATGATGATGCTATTTAATTTATTGAAATCATTTATCACACTGATTTAATTCTTTTCTTTTGTTATGCTACAGTTTGCATTGTTCTGAACACAGCATGTGAATGCGGCCATGATAACCGTGTACATCGATGTTTTGGACCGTAAGTATTACAAATATATATAATTTTAGAATTGGAAAACAGAATTATGATTATTTTCATCACAAATCGGGTTTACTTGACCAATTTTATGTAACCTAGAGATATAAATCAATGTATTTTCTATATTAGTGAAAATTGAATATCCGAGGAAACTTGTATATAAAAATGATTACTAGTTTAGATCACAACGACAGCTGTCCACTTTATATGTCCAATAGCGAACCATTTTAATACTTCTGGTGTTCATATAAATATAAAGACAATTGCATAATCGCTGAAAAAACACCCCTAATCACGTTTTGTAGACACAACAAGTAATTATCAACAGTACCCTAAAGTTCTGTCACACATCACGAAACGTACGAATAACGTACTAATAACATTACTGGTTTGGTATTCGATATACATGTATTCAGTGACAAAACCAGTGTACGTTATTAGTATATACGTTATTTGTACGTTTCGTGATGTGTGACAGAGCTTTAAAACAGATTTCTCTACAAGTTTTTGACTAACGGTATTCGTTCTGCATTCTTTTTTCTTTTACAGCTTAACGTTATGAGTGTTTACACTTCTTTGCCTTGTACACTGTTTATAATAGGAAAGTTTTTAGTACTACTTTATCAAACCTATTCCAACTCCAAATCTTTCATGGGCTTGCAAGCTGTACATACCATGTGAAACTGATGCTTTTGTTGGGCTTTTATCATCAAATGTTCGATCCCCTGACTGTATATTTCAAAAAACATGTTTACCATTGCTCTTCAGTATTGTATCTAATATTGTTACGTTTATTGGTACCCTTTTTACATGTAAACTTACAAAAGAGTATCACTATGATGCTTACTTCCCTTTCATCATGTATTAGTATGTTACATGGCCTTGTCTGATTAATAGGGACCCTTAGTTTTCTAAAAATATCACGTAAGACGTCATATGAATACCAGTTTTGCACCAATCATAGAATGGACATATTAATCTTATTTACATGCATGTTCTGATGGGCTTTTGTTCGCATGTGTCGTATAGAAACACGTGTAGAAAATAACATGTGGCTTTTCACAAACAAAAGCAGTCATTGTGTGTAATAAACTTGTAGTCGGGTCCAGTCTAGGATCTCTTCCGGGGGTGGGGGTACTCAAAAAATGTTGGTAGGTATGTGATATTTGCGATATCTAACATAGGGTCTTACGGAACTGATTTTGGGTCAAAAATAAGGTCTACGGAAAATACGACTATTTGAGCTGAAAATAGCTCAAAACTAGGTTGCAAACTTAATAAAACACACTTTTGAGTCATTTTCTTTGAAAATATGGGTCTTCGAAACTGAAGTAATCTTGAAAGCAAGATTAAAAAGGGGGAAAAAGCTCACTCATTTCATAGGAATTTATTTTAAAGCTTTGTAGTCATAATTGGTCAGTGGACTTGTGCGAGTCAAATCTCAAACTGATACTAGTTTATACAGGGCAAAGAGTCTCGAGTTGAGTGGATTTAGTCCGTCAAATACGGAGTCTGTGGATGTTTCCATTAATAAAATAACAAAAACTACGTTCCCGGTGTGAAATTCGTTATACATGATGTAGTTATTCAATTTGCACCCAACTTGAGTTTAAATTTATTTGCAAGGAAGTTTTACTTGTTACATGCGAATGTGCGAATTACATGTGAGATGCTTTGTAAGTAAGGATACAAAAAACAATAAAGTGTGCAAAAAAAGAGGTTTTTAGCGTTAAAGAACGTGAGGTTATAGTTCTATGTATATTTGGTTTCTGTAAAAGCTTAATAAGATATTTAATAACAAACATTACCTTGTCATGCATTACAAAATATTATAAACCAGGATGTGTCAATTGTACCGATGTATTAATTGATAAAACAAATTAATCGGAATATACATGTTTATTTCAAAGAATATTGTAGTATTCTTTCAAAGCATATTACACATGCTTCGTTAAAACCACTATTTGAAATAAAATGTCTTTCCTATTATTCAGTTCCAGTTGTCCAATTAGAAAGTATTCATTAATGTAATTAACATTTGTTGAAGTGGTAATATATGTACCAACAATACATCAGCATGTATGTTAGATGACAAACTTAAAAACAATCTCCAATGGGGAAAAGAAAAGGATGAAAGAACTGCCCTGTTTGTACTGAACTTTAGGACATTGCAAGCTAGTCAAATTTCGAACCTTTTAACAGGAAAGAATAGAACATGCTTTCTTGAAGCATATTTTACACTCTTAAAATCATTTTACTCTTTTCTTGAGTAAAAAGATCACAGCTCATTGTTGAGTAAAATCTTACTTAACATTGAGTAAAATCTTACTTAACATTGATTAAAATCTTACTCGATTGAGTCAATATTACTCAACAATGAGCATATCTTACTCAATGTTGAGCATAGTTATTCCAACATTGAGTAG
>JXSR01S025508.1:3242-15645 GCA_000969725.1 Ophiothrix spiculata
GAAAATAATGGGGAGCAAAGTTGTATATTACCAATGCAAGTCACCTTCCTCCTTCCACTATTTTTGTTGCCATCCACTTGAGCTTCAGTGAGCATTCGGCTCCATAGATAGGGTCATTCACTTTCTCACACCCGATCATCGTGTCTATAGCCATTTTTTGACGAGGTTATTGAATCGATCATCGTGCTATAGCTATTTTGGGCGAGGTTGTTTAAACGATCATCGCGTCTATAGCTATTTTGGGCGAGGTTATTTAAACGATCATCGCGTCTATAGCCATTTTGGGCGAGGTTATTCAAACGATCATCGCGTCTATATTTTGGGCGAGGTTATTTAAACGATCATCGCGTCTATAGCCATTTTGGGCGAGGTTATTCAAACGATCATCGCGTCTATAATAGCCATTTTGGGCGAGGTTATTCAAACGATCATCGCGTCTATAGCCATTTTGGGCGAGGTTATTTAAACGATCATCGCGTCTATAGCTATTTTGGGCGAGGTTATTGAATCGATCATCGTGCTATAGCTATTTTGGGCGAGGTTGTTGAAACGATCATCGCGTCTATAGCTATTTTGGGCGAAGTTATTGAAACGATCATCGTGTCTACAGCCATTTTGGGGCGAGGTTTTTGACACGATCATCGTGTCAATATCCTCGGCCATTCATAATAGCAAAAAAAGGTTCGTTATTAAGATAAGAAATAAAGGTTTGCTATTCATAATATGAAAAAAGGTTCTTTATTCATAAAAAGAAGGGTTCGCTATTCATAACAAAATAAGGTTCGGTATTCATAATAAATAGAAAGGTTCGTTATTCATAATACAGAAAAGGGTTCGTTATCATAATAAAGAAGGTTCGTTATTCTTTGAGCTATATATTTCTTCCAATTATGAATAACGAACCCTTTTTCGTATACCGAACCTCTTTCTCGAATTATGAATAATGAACCCTTTTTTTCGTTATGAATAGAGAACCTTTAAAGCGAACCTTATTTTTTATTATGAAAAACGAACTTTTTCTTTATATGAATAATGAGCCTTATCATATTATGAATACCGAACCCATTTTAAATTATATGAATAACGAACATGCACGCATTTTTGAGAAACGAACCTTATATTATAGTTATATAATAACGAACCTATAAATAGCGAACTTATCCCAGTAGAAATTGCTCAAACAAAATGATTGTCCTTAATTGGATATGGAATGCCATCACAGAGGGATCATTTCCCAGATAGCACAGTTAGTTGGACCAACGTTGGGCCAACGTCGGCCAACATTGGCCCAACGTTGAACTTTGTTATCTTTTGTAACTGCATAGACAAAAAAAAGGGATTTCCCCGTCAGGTCTATAATACACTGAATGAACCGTTCCATACGTTCGTGACAATAAGTTACAGGGAATATCACGCCTATCTTTAGCTATTTATATCTTTCGTGAAGATATACTTGTTGATTCAGGGGCGTCGGAACCGTGTAGGCTTTTGCTGCACCACTTTACGGCAAGAAAAATCAAAATTCAAAAAATCAATTAATTTAGTGTGTTTATAATGGTCCTATGCAGCATAAATAACCACAACATATAGGGGAGGGTGGGGCAAGTTGGCCCTCGGGGCGGGTTGGCCCACCTCGTGTTTCTGCTCACGTGACCTTGGGAGAATTATGTAACTGGTGATTTTTGGTTATGAATAAAGCATCAAATTTACCATAAAATTTACAAGATGGAACTCAGCTCTTTGTGTGAGTTATCAAAACGAGTTTGTGAGTTACCTTAGTAATCTTTTTGACAAACGTTATTTTGTACTAGTGTCAAAATATTACTTCGCTGGTTTAAGTTATTATTATTGATTACGAGGTATGGTAAATCCTCTTTATTCTTTGTTTTGTTGGTATACCACGAGGATAAGTCAAAACTGCGACTATGGGGCGGGTTCGACAACTACCTCACGGGGCAAGTTGGCCCTGTGCGAATTTTCCCAAGATGGTATGATAACCTACTGAGACTCGAGCACAATGACATTTATGACGTTTTAACACGATTTTAATTCTAAACAAGTAAATAGATGCGTATAACATTAGCAAGACGCAAAAAGTCTTTCACAAGACTGATAGGAAATATGTGGCATATAATGCATGCAGATAACACTGTAGGTCACAACGTATCTTTTTAAAAGATCGATATTGTATTAATTTATTATGGCATTTCTTCCTAAAAGGACATTTTTGTATGCAGAACATTCCCGTGCTTCACTTAAAAAAACATATATGAAATGTGTCACAGTAAAATGAATACGACTCTTTTTTGTAAATGGGGCCAACTTGCCCAGCATGCGGGGTAAGTTGGCAACATTTTATATTGTCTCTATTATTTAAATACGATAAGCCGCAGAGTCTTAGTATTTATGCAACACATCGTTCGGGTATATATCTATCTTGTGTAAACAGGAAAATCTTCTAGACTTTATCATGTCCGATTCAGGGGCGTTTCCATGAAAAGGGGGCCAACTTGCCCCACCGTCCCCTACTATACTCGTTTTTAGTAATGACTGTCTTCTGAGGCTTAGTTGTTTACTTATAAAGGGACAACAGGCCGCACCACTTTTACCAGTGCCCGCACCACTTTTATTTTCCTTCCGACACCCCTGTGTCGATTTACGTTGTGACGGATATTTCGACAACAAGAGAAGGTCATCTTTCATGTATGCCTTGTCGCTATCGTTTGTAAACCATTTTGTATTCATTTTCATTTCAAGACCTTGTTTACTTATGTAAATGTCGATATGTAATCCAAAAGTCATAATTTCGAAATCTTAAGGGTAAAGGGAATCCATCTGCTCAGGAAAATGTGAATCCTAACTATTTTTTAATCATGAGAAGATAAATAGTTGCACTGCCTTTGCGGGGACTCGAACCATGGATTATGGCAGGGGTTAGTCATGCATTACGAAGCGAGGGATCTATCGCTGACGCTGAGCTATCAAGGCAGCGTTGAGATCGTGAACTAAAATCTAAAACATAAACATTAGAATGCCGTATTTTTCTCTTTTTTTTTAACATAAAAATTGCAATTTTTGCCTCATTGGAATGCTCAATTTGTAAGTAAATTATGCGTATGCGTATATCAGACAAAAAGTAGATAATATTGGGGCAATCTACACGGGTGTGTAAATCCAGATGAAAACGCATCTCCGTAAACCGCTTTGCAGAAGACTGTGGCTACATGGGCGTCAGATCCGGATCTGCTGCACAGCACTCAGTGAACGCGTACGTGCAAGCGGTCTACTGAGATGCGCATCTCGGAGATGCGCATCTCCGAGATGCGTTTGCATCTGGATTAGCACTCCGTGTAGATTGCCCCAATAGATACTTAAAACAGGCAATTCACAGCTCAAACAGGGCGAACTCCGAGTCGTAATTCACGTCCGGATTTTCGGGCAAAACAACGCGGGTTTGTTGCATTACCATTCAAAATCAACTCAGCATATTTGTTAAATATTGTTTGTAATTTAATGAGAAGTATCAAGCCTACAATCTGTCAACATTTGAAACCAGTCGAATTGTTCGAACATCATGAAATTATGAGGTTTCGGCGAAAAAGGGTCAACTTTTTCGAAGTAGTCTTTAGGCGTCATTTTGATCTTGATAATGGACGTGAAATCACTAGTAAAGTTATATATATAAACTAGAGGCTCTATTCAATATGTACGTCAAAACTTTTGATATTCTGATAGGTGTAAGTAGGTAAAAAAAAACTATGAATGATCCTCGTCAAATTCCACAATTTTTTTTTCTGCCAAACACTTCCAAAATAAAATTAGAAGCTCTGAAAACTAAACTATTTTGGCACAAATTTTTGGAGGTTAAAAAAAAACCAATCGCTCAAAATCGATGGATTTAAAAAGCAATTAAAACATTTTTCGCTATGGTCTGCCGATGCAATTTTTACGATGTATCGGCGATGCACCCAAAATGCATTGCGAAAGCACCGGGGTATACTTTAAAAATGTTGCTACACCTATGTGCTACACCCAACTTATTATTTTTGCTCGCTTCTGGGCCTTAACAAATTTGCTCTTTCGTCAAACCGGAGGGCACTCATATGTATGAAAGTGACGTACCTGCGCCTACCGGCATTCAAAATGAAGAGCAATAGGTGACAAATGAGTTGTAAAATGGGGGCCATTCTGTGTGATAAAACTAAGTCATTCAGAACTCTTTGTTTTAAAAATGATACGATAAATGGCTCGTTCAATAGCCTAATTTTGATACTTTTAGAAATCATTGATCCTCAAAAGTAGAAAGCGATGGGATATTAAATTCAACACTTTGAGCAAAAATGGATGAGGTTCTATAAAATCAGGACAATGTGTGGAAGACATTGGGTGACAGCTCAGTAAAAGGGGGTGTAATTGAATGAGAGCGCAGTCAAAAAAGGGTCTATCAATGACGCGTGTCAACATGGTCCGAGTGCCCCGGGTTCAAAACTGGCGGAAGATGTATTTTGCCTTATAAACATGTTGTTGTTATTATGGGAAAACGAACTTTGTACCAACTAATCTTCCTCAACTAACTTAGAGAAAATTCCCTATTTCGTCCCCCGTTTCGTCCACATGCTACTGATGTGTTGTCACAAAGTCGAAAAGCGAAGTAACCTGGACATGCGATGCTATTGTTACCATGCTCAAAGTACCACATTAAAAGAAAATGAAGTATCTGCAGATAAAGCGATTTAATGTCTCATCTAGGGTATTGCGGCTGTATTGAAAGAACATTTCTTGGAAAGCAGAAAAGTTCAAATTTCAAAAGATTAAATTTAGTTTTTTTTTACACCAATTACACAAGACTTTTCTGATACACGTGCACTCATGTGCATCTCCTTAGATACATCGTCACAGGATGGAAAAGCACAAAAATATGTGCTTAAGGGGACGGCCCTTTTTCAACAATAAGAAACTGGACTGATGTATTTGGGTGATTCCAAAGTAACGTTTGTGACCGAAAAATTGAAAAATTTCACTTTTAAATGACCACAGAACCTAGCATAAACATTATATCAACGAGGTTGTTGTTGATAATGGTGCTCACTGGTAGGATCAAGATATGCAGGTGTTTAAAGATTACAATAATTGCCAAAGTACTGAATAATGTTCATGTAACGTTCGGTAACGTTTGTGACATCGCACGGAAATGGATTTTGCTCCAAATGATTTCAAAGTAAAAATTCTCTGACATGTTAGCGAATTTTTTATTGCTCTTTTCACAGATGATGGGTATCATATTTACAAATAGTTCATAAAAGTGGTAGGAAATTCTATTGACAGGATTTCTTTGCAATGTTTTGTTTGGTAACGTTTGTGACATTATAACATGTACTCATTCATGCACGGATAGAAAAAAACAAAATCAAGATATATCAAAATACTTTTCACGTACCGAGTAACAAACGTATGACTGAAAAACTGCTCATATGGTCAAATAAAAAAGCTTATTTTTTGCTTGAAATCAAAAAAGGTTTAGTTTTCACTGGAATGAGCCATTTCATAGTAACTATTCAGTACCGTTCAATAAAACCCGACAGGAATGTTTGTCTGACTAACCACTATCCATCTATTACTTTTTGACCGCTTCCTTGTCTCTAGTTTGGGTCCAGGTGGATTCTGGTTCCACACGAAAAATGCTATTTCTCGACTTTTTTACTACCCGATAGTTATAAAGCTATTATGGTTTGGTTGGTTCCCTGTCTCTAATTTTAGTTCCCTTCGTTCTTTGGCTCCACTCCAAAATGTCATAACCCAATTACAATACAAGACATTTCAACAAAGCTTAGTAAGAATGTTTGTCTGTCCATTGGCTATTAATCTATCATTTTATGGCTGGTTTCCCTTTTTTTTTTTATTCTCGGTGTTTTTTGACAAGATTATAGCATTTTTTCATGCGGAGCCAAAAACAACCGGAAACCCGTTACTGGTAATATGGGTAGTCATTGGTCACACAAACATTTCTACTAAGTTTGGATGACATTGCTTGTATTGTAGTCCTGTACCTGCATGCCATAGACACCCGTGACTCCGCTAGAGAATTTTAATGTTGGATTGAGTTACTAATGCATAGGACTTAATCAATAGAAAATGGCTTTGAGGATTAGAACTGGTATTTCTCTAAAGGAAGTTCACATCATCTTTAATATCCAATTTGGCGCCCATTATGAGTTCCAAAATGGCCAGAAAAAGCCCTTTTTATGTTAACAAATAGATAAGAGTGGCATTAAAACAGTGTTCAAATCCTAAGATACACTCCTCTCTGAAGTATGTCAGTAACATGTTACAAATGCAATTTGTCATACATAATAAAATCCAAAATACCTGCCAAAGTCCATTTGGGTCGCTCAATAATAGGCTAAAGTGACATTGAAACAGCATTTAAAACATTGAATCGCCACAAAGATAGATGCAAATTTTTGTTTCATTTTCATTGTGTTTCATTTATTTGTTTCATCTCATCATACACAAGAAAATATATATGAATATGTACAAAATATAAAATATACATTGTTTAATTTTGTATAATAATATACATCTGAGTATAATATAAGTCGATTCATACAAGTATATGTGAGACATGGATGCCTCCGAAAACGCTAGGCGTGTGGGCGGAGGCACCCACATTACAAAATTAGAACATATTATAATTGGTATAGCCGGAATCATGCTGTAAGTTGCACACATCGAGGTAGACAGAATTACAACAGGAAACAAGACAAAAACAAAGCAAAACAAACACAAAAAGTAACCTTAAAAACCCTCTATGAATAGAGAAGCATAAATCAAATATTGCATGCGTGATTGTGGCGGGTTACACAGACGTGTATCTTAGTATCTTATGAATTATGCTGTACTTAGTATATTAATATAATGTATCAGAAAATGAGGGTGCATGACAACATAAAGGACAAATCTCATTATTTATGGATTCGAGACTGTATTGACCGATAATGTGTTTCTTAAGTGTGCTTTTAAAAGAGGCGAGGGAACGAGCAGTTTTGATTGTTTTATCTAATGTATTCCATACCACGGGTATAAGTACTTGGGTATTAATAGTATTAGCCGTAAGCATTGATCTAGTTGGCTCAATATGGAAATCAAGGGCCTGTCTCGTGCTATAGTCATGGATATCAGCCTTAATGGCAAAGATATTATTTGTGAGATAATGTGGAAGTAAATTAAAATTGTGCCGATACATATGGAACAGAGTGATTGAGACAACTAACCGCGTTTGAAATACCTTCAGGTATTTATTATTTAAAACGCTTGTCATATTCCCGTTGTTCTATGACGTGTATATTGCAAAGAAGGTTGATATCAACCATCTCAGCAGTCCATGCCGTGTACATTGCAAACATGGTTAAAATACGATCCATTCCTGCTTGGTCGGCTATTTGTAGAAATGATGCCGTCATCCTACTTTTTAATAGACAGAGAGTGATGGAGACAACTAACCGCGTTTGAAATACCTTATAACATGCTCTCACGTCATTCTGGACTGAAAATAGACCAAATTTCATGTTTTTTGGTATTTCATTTTTCACATTCAGACTTGATAGACCTATTTTTAGTATTTATTGAGAATTGAATTTTGATATTAAGTAGAGATGGTCAACACGCCAACGGTAAAAATCGAATTTCCGAGGGTAATTTTAAGTGGCAAAACAAATGTGAAACACCTTGATTTTCCTTGATATGTTTTGTAGAGCCGGTGTTCTACCTCAACAATAAAAAACAAAAAAATCAATTATTCAGGATATTTTGATAATTTGGGGTCAAAAACAGCAGAAGTCACATTTGACACTTATTGGTGATTGATGGCGACACACGGCTAAATAGAAATATACAACCCCTTGTGACAAATAATACATCAAAATAAAGATAATTACACTCTGAACACGGTTCTGAAAGAAAAATTGAAAAAAAGCAAATAGTTTTTGAAATGGGGACATTTTTCACATTTTCCTAACTTGTATATTGGGTCTTTGCAAGTCATCATGGTTTGAGCGTATCGCTGTTAATCGATTGCCGTGTAATCTTCCCGTGGTATAACTGCTATCTAGCCGATCATGAGTCTTGCGTGTACAGAAAGGTACAAACGTGGGGATTTCTAGGGCGTAACTTATCTATATGATTTGAAGTTGACATTTTAAGATTCCTCTTCAAAATACGGTCATTGTCATATGCGAATCCTCTACATTTGATATTATTCCCCTTTTTTAGACAGAAAAAATTAATTTTCCAATTATTTAAAGGTATTTGAATAATTATTTTTAAACATTTATAATCTCCAGTAAGTCCTCTTTAAAATAGCATCCGATTTAACAACATTGAATATGTTACACTCTAATAAACTTAGAAATAAACCCGAGATCTGACCGAAATGAAAACTCAACGCTTTTAAATAGGGGAAGATTTTTGCCTAGCAGGGAATGGTATCGTATCACTGCCAAACCCACAGCAGCGTAAAAAAAGAAGCTCGATAATTGAAGTACACTAAACACTAACAGCAGGTGTGTCATGTTGTGTCAATGCAAATGAGTAGCATTCACTTTTAATGACAGAGTGACAATTCCCAATATGTATTATAACCGTCCTCGGGCGTAAATCTGGTTGACCAAGTGTCGCCACTGATTTCATGTTAGGTAAAAATGACGATATGCGATTTTCAATTATTCTTTTTAAATACTTCTGATTCTCCAATAATCGTGAAATTTGCAGGATTTCATATTTTTTCTATGTAGTTTGAAAATATTAAAACATACATACATTTTTTGGACTCTGGCCGAAAATACACTGGACTGAAAAAGGTGTTTCGCTCAACTGTAGTGTGGGAATATATTGACCACCTCTATATTAAGGCATGATTCAGCTATGATTTCTTTGAAACATCAATCGTGTTATATATTTTGCAAAATGAAGGTAGGACACTTTACATTGCTATATATGCTACATGTACAGTATAATAAGAAATCATTGAAGCACAGAAAAACACCTTTTGTTTATCTTTCAACATTTGTCACTGATTTCAGGCATCCTTTGTACTCTTTGGAGGATAAACTTCATTTTTAGAAATATTTCATTGCCATCGGCCTTGAAAGGATAAAAAATTGAATAACTTGTTTATTTGGTATAAATAGTTAATAATGACAAACTGAATTGTATTACAATTTGCCCTGGTTTTACGTATACAGTACATGTTACAAAATGTGGACAGTTTGATGCATAGTCGTGCTGAGGAAGGCAATTTTGTTTGCTTTAGTTTGAGCTGAGAGAGATGCGCGTGCGACAAGACAAAATGACATGACGTTAAAGGACTGCAGTAATAAAGCGCAGAAATATGTGACCCGTCATATCGAAAGATACCTTAAAGGGCAAAGGAAATGATTTCTGCAATTATTGTGAAACAATAGAAAATTAAAATTACATGACCATTGAGAAGTTTTAAATACATAATTATTTATAATTACCCGTTAAATCAATTAATTAGGCAATAATTATTGACATATCCATCTACACCAACACAAACACAATCTGCTTTGGTTTCTAATCAATAATCATTGATGACATCATTTGTGTTACCACTTTGCATGCACTTCAATGTATGGTATATGTAACAAGTGTTATTTCTCAATTTTATACAATCCATTTTGTTGATTTTACAGTATTCCATAACTTCAAGATCAAAAGAAAGACAAGGATAATGAAGAGTACCTTTTGGGAATAAATTATGCATTTTCAAAATGAAGAACACAAATATTAGGTGAAATTTCTTGTTGAATTTCTCATCTTCCATAATTAAATCAACCTGGATTAATCTTGTGGTATCTGACAAGTTTTCAATTCACATATTCAATATTTTTTGGCAACATTCCTAATATTATACTGAGATTGTTTTCTTTCCTCAGATTATATCATCTAACAGTTAATGAAAAGATAAATGTTTGCTGCTTATTACTTAGTAAATGATCTATGCTATATTTTTTTGTCTCTTAATCAACCCCCATCTGCAAATTTCACAGTTGTTTTACTTGGTTTGTCAAATAGACAACAGTTTTACAAATTCATATAATTATAATCCCTTCATATACTGAAAATATCTGAAAAGCCATGCGAAAAGCTATATTTTAGTCTGAATAAACTCAATACCATTTCCGTGAATCCATGGAACATCAAGAAACTGTAAACTTCAAATGTCTCCTGAAAACAATGTGCCAATATAAATCCATATAAATATCACTCATCTAAAATGTAGTTTCTAAATTCTAGCTTTTATCTTATGATTCAAAAATGTTATTGATACTTTATTGCCAAAGACTGGAAACCCATACGAAACTTGGGGAGCCGATGATGCGTATGTAGGCCGCATGGAATAACAAATATGTGAGGCATAGCGACACTATAAATCCCCAGTATTTATTTTTTAATTTTATGGGCAAAGGCATAGTTTTGAGATGCAGTAAAGTGTGTATTGATGCCTAGATATTCAACCATGAAGTTTCATTTTTTGCTGGGGTTTTTTCATAATTTGACCCTTTTTGAGTGACTTTGATGCATTGGATCTTTTGGATACAACTAGAAATATCTACAAACTTTATTGAAGTTTAAAACCATTAAATCAGCTCTGTGGTTTATGTAGGCCCTATACAACCATTGAACTTGCTATCAAAATGACACTTTTCTACCATGATTAATAATTGAAGTTTCTTTTGAAAGCACACAATTATCCATCAAGTGCCCCTCTTCATTGTTTTATGTCTCTTTTGGTTTGAAAGGCAATGGAATATTGTAAAATCAGCAAAATAGACAATAAAAAAAATAAGAAATAATAGTTATGCCATTTACTAAACAGTGCAATGTGCTTTAGTGGTAACACAAATGATGTCATCAAGGATTATTGATTAGGCAACCAATGCTGATAGTGTTTTCACCAGGGTGGATTGATTAATGGGTAATTAATTGATTTTATGGGTAATTGTAAATAATTTTGCATTTTAAACTTCTCACTGGTCATGTAATTTTAATTTTCTAATTCCAGAAATCATTTCCTTTGCCCTTTAAGGTCGGCAAAATCAAAATTGATTTTTTGGTCTCATCTGAAAGCTGAGATTTTAAGCTTTAAAATGACACCTTGATTTTGGTTATTGGATGTTCGGTTGCGAAGTTACACCTAAATTGGTAAAGGCAATTAGGCTGATTCGGAAAACTATAGTTCTGAGAAAATCGAGTTTAAAGTTTTTGTACTTTTTTAGCTTGGTTTTTAATACATTTTTCTTATGTTTTGGATGTTGGAACCTAATTAATATGATAGAAAACACTTCAATGATAACCTTTCTGATGAAATTATAAATTCGACCTTGGACGTGATTTTTGAGTATGCTTAGCTTCAATGGCCTGTATCTCGTAATTTACTATGCCGGTATTAAGGTACCTTTCGATATGACGGGTCACATATAATAATAGACCCATGTACTTTTTTTTAAAGTTATAAAGCATAGATAAGGAATTAAAAAAATAGTCTAGAAAAAATCCAAATCCTATATGAAATTATTTTTTCGTAAAAATGGCAATTTTTTAACAAATCTTGTATAGACTTCTGTACTAAATTTCAAATTAAATTCCGATTATCTTGGAAAGGCATAATTATTAGGAATCGTTTAAAACTTGCACATAGTATGTTTCAGATGCTCAAGTTCAAAATTTTCATTTAATATTTTCACCTCCAAAAATTTAGTCTGGGAGAGGTTATTAAACCTCAAAAATTGACTAGCCCATACAAATTTTTGAGCCGTTCAAGTTTTAAACAAAATCGAAAATAACTTTATACGTTAAATGAAAAGAGGGACGGACTTTTCATATTCTACATTGTCGGGATCTGACATGCATAGAAACCATCAAATTTTAAAGCTGGTATTCATTAAAAAATGCATATTGTAAGGTATGCAAGGTAAGTGTTTAATATGATGACATTCCAACGTTCATCATGCCCCCCCTACTCATTTTAACAAACCTGAAACAACCAAACTATGTTCAACTAGCCACCCCCCCCCCCATCCTGAAATAAATTTACTTGGGTCCCATCCAGAATTTCAGGGTTAGGGTTTAGGGTTAGGTTTAATTTAGGGTTTGGGTTAGGGTGTAGGTTAAGGGTTAGGGTTAGTTTTAGGGTTTAGGGTTAGTTTTAGGATTTAGTTTTTGATGGGACCTAAAGTATACTTTTTCCCAAATTTCACATGAGTTTGGTTAATTAATTGAATGAAAATAATGATAGGCCTAATATGCACATGAGTTAGCAGAATTATCATGTCCCCCGCTCCTTTTATTGAACCTGAAACAATCAAACCATGGTTAAAAGCTA